>CAUYPK010083679.1:0-34241 GCA_963574355.1 Loris lydekkerianus | reverse complement strand
AGAAATGCAAATCAAAACAACCCTGAGATACCATCTAACCCCAGTGAGAATGGCCCACATCACAAAATCTCAAAACTGCAGATGCTGGCGTGGATGTGGAGAGAAGGGAACACTTTTACACTGCTGGTGGGACTGCAAACTACTACAACCTTTCTGGAAGGAAGTATGGAGAAACCTCAAAGCACTCAAGCTAGACCTCCCATTTGATCCTGAAATCCCATTACTAGGCATCTAACCCGAAGGAAAAAATCCTTTTATTATAAGGACATTTGTACTAGACTGTTTATTGCAGCTCAATTTACAATTGCCAAAATGTGGAAACAGCCTAAATGCCCACCAACCCAGGAATGGATTAACAAGCTGTGATATATGTACACCATGGAATACTATTCAGCTATTAAAAAAAAAAAAAATGGAGACTTTGCATCCTTTGTATTAACCTGGATGGAAGTGGAAGACATTATTCTTAGCAAAGCATCACAAGAATGGAGAAGCATGAATCCTATGTACTCAATTTTGATATGAGGACAATTAACGACAATTAAGGTCATTGGGAGGGGGGGAGGAAAAGCAGAGAGAAGGAGGGAGAGGCGTGGGGCCTTGGTGTGTGCCACACCTTCTGCGGGCAAGACACGATTGCAAGAGGGACTTTACCTAACAAATGCAATCAGTGTAACCTGGCTTATTGTACCCTCAATGAATCCCCAACAATAAAAAAATTAAAAAGTATATTTAAAAAATGAAGAACAGAAAGTTGATGTGCTTGTGTAGAAACAGTTTTTAAAACTTAAATATCCATAATTCAAAAAATCAAGGAAATTTTGCTGAATGCCTAGAATGTAAATAATCTCAAGAGAAAAACGCTCAATAGTTCACCTCTTCTCACATCATTTAACATTGGTGCCAGGACCCCCATAACACTCTTCAGTAAAAGCAGTTTTCAACCTTAAATACCAACTCACGTTCAATCAGTGGCATTAGTTTTTAGTTTCTAATTATGTTATTGATAGTATTCATGCATTCCAGATTTCAGAGATATTGTCATCTACCCCTCATTATCAAGGTATAGAGGTTTTTTTTAAAGGAGGTATATTTATTTTAAGTGGAATGAGTCACTTAAGTGTGACTTACAAGGATGGATAATAGTCAATAAGCATTTATAAAGATCATAATGCAGGAAACTATATCAACCATCTAATTTCAAGTGAATGGCAACAGAAAGTAATAAGGCAAATAATTTTCCTTATTTTATAGTCAATTCCTTGTTTCTTATAACTCAAAATAAAATTTTCCTTATTTTATAGTCAATTCCTTGTTTCTTATAACTCAAAATAAAGTTTCTAAAGGTTTATAAACAAATTAAACTGTGATTATTATTATTTAACTTGATTTTTTAAAGCGTAATTGCATCTCTGAAAAAAAAAAAATCAGTTTTTTCACTCTGCTCATGCTAAATTAACTGTGCTTGACTGGTTATATTTTCAGAAAGCAAAAAAAAAAAAGTTGAGAATTATTGCCGTGGTTATGAGAAAACCTCCTAATTTGTTTTGTCAGAGCTTTCACATGTGCTAAAAGTAAAGAGTATGGTAATTAGCCTCCATTCTCTAACAATTGCTGCCAAATTCCTGTACAATTCTGTTTCACTATCTGATGCTATAGTAATACCAATTTAGAGAATTAAATTTCATCATTGTTTTTCTTTTTCCTTAAACACACAGAGCCTTTACAGAGAATTAAATTTGTAAAATGGAAGAACTGTTAAACAAAGAATTCAGGTCAAAGGGAACAGGACTACATTAAATAATAAACATAGTTGTATCTTTTGTCCAAATTGCCTTAAGGAATAACTAACCTTTTAAATTTATATTATTATCAAATACTACAATATCTTATTTCACAGTAGTTTACACAGAGATTCTATATTCAACACAGGAGAACCCCCAAAAGTAACATTTATTATTTTTATTTCAAAGAAGTTAATATGAATCAACAAGGTAAATACTTAATTTCTTTATCATTTTTAGTGTTTAAGTTTTATTTTTTTAGTTGACAACTACTAATTGTTAATATTTATGGGATGCGATGTGATGCTTTGGATGCACTGTGCAATGAACCAATCAGGCCAATAAACGTACTTCCACCTCAAATACTTACCATTTCTTTGTATTGAGAACATTTTAATAAAATTCACTCATTTAGCCATCTAGAAATAAATAATACTTTATTATTAGCTAATGTCACCATTCTGTACAGTAGATCACCAGAACCTATTCTTCCTGGCTAATGAAAGTTTCACACAGTGTGACCAACATCCCTTGGTTCCACCCTATCCCACCCCACCAGCCTCTGGTAACCACCATTCTGCTCTCTATGTCTATGAGTTTGACTTTTATAGATTCCACATAACCCAGAATACTTAATATGTATTCCTTCATGACATTTTCTGCATTCTTTAGTTACATTTTCATTTTACAAGATTTTTTAAAAGTGTGCATATGACAGAAGAATTTATTTTGAAAACCAAGATATAACTCATGTTTTTTGAAACTGGTTGAACTAAATATAAAATTCAGGCTATTTATAGATTTTTTTTTTTTTAATTTCAAATTAATATGAGAGTATATTTTTTAGATTCTGTTGTCCCACTTACAAGGTAAGGTTCCAGTTGTAAAAGAACCCCACACCCAGGGGACTTGTTATCCACCTTCCCTCTATGCCCATTAGGTGAGCTCCCACCCAAAACCCTCCCTTCCTGGGCCAATCGCCCCCCCCAACTCCCCATACTCATATTTGTGTTTTGTTGTTCATAAAAGCATGTAATTATTTACATATTGGTTTCATATTAGCATTGAGTACACTGAATATTTATTTATTTTTCCATTCTTGAGACACTTTACTAAGACAAATGTATTTCAATTCCTTACAGGTAAACATAAAAGATGAAAAGTCTTCATCTTTTCTTATGGCTGAATGGTAATCCATGGTATACATATGCCACAATTTCTTAATCCATTCATGGGTTGATGGGCATTTGGGTTGCTTCCACAACTTGTCAATTATGAATTGAACTGCAACAAACATTAATTCAATCACTTAAAAAATAATTTCTGAATTTAGTACTGGGCTGTGGAATTAAAGAATAGAAGTCTTCCTCCTAACAATATAGTTGCAGTAAAAACAATTACAGAAGGGTCGCGCCTGTGGCTCAGTGGGTAGGGCGCCAGCCCCATATACCAAGGGTGGCGGGTTCAAACCTAGCCCCAGCAAAACTGCAACAAAAAAATAGCTGGGCATTGTGGCGGGTGCCTGTAGTCCCAGCTACTTGGGAGGCTGGGACTAAGCCCAGCAGTTGGAGGTTGCTGTGAGCTGTGATGCCACAGCACTCTACAGAGGGTGATAAAGTGAGACTCTGTCTCAAAAAAAAAAAAATTACAGAAAAAAATAATAACAGAACACAGGAAAACGTGTAAAATTTCTTTTTCAGGATGCTATTAGATTATTAATTGAGACTGTCCAGTTCAGGACTTTGAGACAGATTTGTTGTTCCTTAAGGGGTTCATACTGAGGCACAATCTATTCATTATTATCCAAGTGGTGAAAAAAAAAAAGGAATTTCTGAGATAGTATGTCAGAAAAATAAAAACGAAAAGAGACTTGAGTCCCTGCACTTAATGTGTATGTAAGATGCCCAGACATAGAATTCAAGTGGGAATTTGGGAAGAAGCAGAGCCAGAGAGAGCACTGAGGCCAGGTCACCAGGCTCAGTGCACCAGGCTGCACAACTGAAGCATTCTCCTTGGCCTATCCCTAGTCTGTTCATTAATGATTAAACACCATATAATTAGGGTATTTGAAAGTGTCATTTTATTTTCAATTGGTTATTAATCTTATATTTTTAATACAAAAGATAGACTTCTACATTTCCAACAATCAAGCAACTTAAAACAATGACTGAGACACACCTTCCTGTGTTGCCATTTTTCAGAGGCAACAGTTAACACCTGACGCTGTCTTCTCAAATTTTCTTACATGTTTGTGTGAGATTCTGTGTATCAATCTATTTACCCACCTACCCACCTATCTATCTACCATTAATATAAATGGGGTCATGCTTCCTTTATGTTCAACTTTTTATTTTTAACTTAATTTAATTGTGGATATTTTCATAATTTCTACCTCATTGTTTTCAGAGGGCACTAGTATTAGATTATACAACTACAT
This sequence comes from Loris lydekkerianus, assembly GCA_963574355.1. Classification (NCBI taxonomy): domain Eukaryota; kingdom Metazoa; phylum Chordata; class Mammalia; order Primates; family Lorisidae; genus Loris; species Loris lydekkerianus. The sequence continues at coordinate 30,020 of CAUYPK010083679.1, read as the reverse complement.
TACAATAATTTATTCTGGATAGTTTGATTATTTCTACTTTTGCTATTATAAACTTCTTTAAATAGACATCCACATGAATTGTTAAACATCTATGCCTGTTATTTATACACATATTAAATTTCTAGCTCTGGCAGTGCTGAGTTGAATGTTCTATCCATTTTCAATTTTGCCTAAAATATTGCTTAATTGCTATTTATTTGTATGAATTTTCACTCTCTGCAGGCACTTCAGATTATAAATAAAGCTATTCCCATCCATTTTCAATCCAAAGACCAAATATGCCATAATACTCACAGTAATCACAGATGACATTGTCACAGCACTTTTGCACTCACAGATAACTTTACATACATTGATAGAGTCAAACAAAATATCCTGACAGATTAAGGTAAAATTATTTGTGGGTTTTATTTTCTTCTCTACTTTTAATGGAGAAGAAAACTAAGTCTTCTCACATGAAATAAAGCTATGGGCATGAATCCTTCCATGGTGCTATTAGGTCATTTCAAAAGTTTTGTCCGTTTTTATGAGTCTACTTTAAACTGTAATATCTCAGTGAGTATTTATTCAATTTAATCTAAATAAGTGCCATTTAAATCAGTGCACTTTTGCCAACGTAACACAAGTCAATTAATTCCGTCGGCATAAAAATTGGGTGCTCGGGATTCGATGAAGTCAATGAAGGCCGTTTTTGCTAGGTCCTGATTGGCAAAGGTTCTACGGGTGAGAAAGTTATTGAAGTGCTTGAAAAGATGGTAGTCGGTTGGCGAGAGGTCTGGGGAGTATGGTGGGTGGGGCAGAACTTTGATGCTTAATTCCTTTAATTTTCGGATGGTGATTTGTGAGACATGCGGCCGGGCGTTGTCGTGGAGCAGGATCGGACGTCTTCTGTTGATCAGTGCTGGCTGCTGCTGACACAATTTTTGGTACATTTCATCGATTTCCTCACAATAGGACTCTGCTGTGATGGTTTGGCCTGGTTGCAGAAAGTTATTATGAATCACACCAGCCGCTGACCACCATACAGTAACCATGATCTTTTTTTGTTGGGGTTTCGCCTTTGGGAACTACCTGGGTGGCTCACTGGTGTCCAACCACTGTCCTGAACATTTCCTATTGTCGTAGAGAATCCACTTTTCATCACACGTGATGATCCGATCCAAAAAATTATCGTTTTGGTTGCGCAAAAGCAATGAAGAACCTCGAAATGTGACAATTTCTGCCGATTGTTTAAATCGCGGGGCACCCACTTTTCAAGCTTTTTGACCTTTCCAATACATTTTAAACCATCAAAAACCACATGGGAGCTGACACCCAGTTCTTCTGCCATCCCACGCACTGTTTGTGATGGGTCAGTCTCCACCAGGTCCTCAAATCCTCGTCCTGGATTACTCTAGATTGACCACTTCGGGGCTCATCTTCGAGGCTAAAATTTCCAGAATGAAATTTCACAAACCAACGTTGAACAGTGTGTTCATTAACACTATCATTGCCAAATGCCTGTTTAATTTTTTGGACTATTTCGGCAGCGCTTTGGTTCAATTTGAATTCATAGAGAACAATTGGCCGGAAATCGCTTAATGATATCATATAGTAATAGGCTGAAAATAATAAAAAAAAATTAAAAGTAGAAAAAAATGAACAGCATCAATGTATAGAGTACAAAATTCTCCATCAGTCAGTATATACCACGACACAATATTTATTTACTGAGATATGGAGCTATAAAAACACATGACAGTAAGACAGACAAAACTTTTGAAACAACCTAAATAAATAACTTTAAGTAAATTTATTGACTTGTGCAATCATCACCACAATTCAGTTTTTTAATTTTTCCATAATCCCAGTAAGATTCCTCATGACTGTTAACAGTTATCCCCATTCCTGTTCCCAGACCCAGGAACCACTAACCAACTTTCTCTGTAGCTTTGCCTTCCCTGGACACTTCATGAATGAAATCACACAGTCTGTGGGCTTCATAACAGGCTTCTTCACTTAGCATAATGTCTTTGTGATCCATCCATGGTGTAGCATGTGTCAGTAGTTTGTTCCTTTTTGTAGCTAATATTCCACTGTATGGACATTCTGCCTAGTATTTATCTACTCACCAGTAACAGACCTTTGAGTTTTTTCCAGGTTGGGGCCATTATGAATAATGCTGCTATGGACACGAGTGAGTTCTCATGTGAACATATTTTCATTTCTCCTGGGTAGATACCTAGGAGTACAATGGCCAGATCATACGGTAGGTGCAGGTTTACCTTTTCAAGGAACTGCCAAACTGTTTTCTAAAGTGGCCACACCATTTTGCATCCTTCTTGGCAATGAATAGGACTTGGGTCTTCAAGTTAGCTACAAGGAGTAGGCTTTGCCTTGAGTCACTACTGGGTCTTGTGATGGGTTGAATTATGCCCTCCCCACCAAAATATTTTGAGTCCTAACACACAAAACCTGCAAACTTATTTGGAAATAAGGTCTTTGTGGGTAACTCAGTTAAGATGAAGTCATCAAGGTAGACTAGTCTAATCCAATATGACTGGGTCCTTATGAAAACCCAACCCTTGATCTTTGACTGCCAGCCTTCAGAACTAATATGTTTTTGTTTATTTATCTATTTTTTTAAGACAGAGTTTCACTTTGTCACCCTCAGTAGAGTGCCGTGGCATCCCAAGTCACAGCAACATCCAGCTCTTGGGCTTAGGCGATTCTCTTGCCTCTACCTCCCTAGTAGTGGGGACTACAGGCGCCTGCCACAAGACCAGCTATTTTTTTGGTGCAGTTTGGCTGGGGCCAGGTTTGAACCAGCCACCCTTGGTGTATGGGCTGGTGCCCTACTCACTGAGCCACAGGCACCCCCCGACAATACGTTTCTGTTAAGGCACCCCATTGGTGGCAGTCCTAGCAAACTAATGCAGATCCTCAATTCCATGGCTATAAGTCACAGGATATTTAAACAAATTCATTTCTTACCAGAGCAGTGACTAAGTTGTACCTTTTAAGAAATGACTAGAAAAAACTAACAGTGAAACTGTTCTCTTGAGACCCCTCATTTACCTAGTAACTACAGAGCTGTCTGATTTATGGCCAGCCTTGTTTTGTGAATTGCCTCTTTCTAGACCCTGAAAAATCCTGGGGCCTCTGGGGCAGAGCAACTTATGTAAAGACATGCTTTCATTAGCCTACTTATCAAGGAAGAAAGTAGAAATGTAAGTCATTTAAGTGTTTAGGGTATTTCTCTTTAGTCCCACCATGGAAACCAAATCCTTAATTATTACTTGTTTTTCCTTTTGCTATCCATTTGTATAGGGAATAATATGAAGAAAAAGCTTTGTGTGTGTGTGGGTGTGGGTGTATAAAATTTAATTCCAGATTAATGTGAGGGTACAAATGATTAGAATACATTGTTTTCATTTCTAAGGTAAAGTTCCAGTTGGTGTTGAGCCCTTCACCCAGGAAGTGTGCCATATACCCTTACGTTGTGCCTATTAGATGGGAGCTCACCAATTCCCCCTCCCCTCACCCTTCCTCCCCCACACACACTTGAATGTACTTGTATCATTCTCTCCTATGGGACAGCAGTTATGTTTCTATCGGTTTCAATTAATATTAAATACATTGAATACTTACTTGCATTTCCCTTCTTGTAACACTTTATTAAGAAGAATATGTTACAACTCCATCCAGGTAAATATAAAAGATGCAAAGTCTCCATCTTTTCTTTTCTTTTCTTTCTTTCCTTTATTTTTTGAGACAGAGTCTCATTTTGTCGCCCTCGGTAGAGTGCTATGGCATCATAGCTCACAGCAACCTCAAACTCTTGGGCTCAAGTGATTCTCTTATCTCAGCCTCCCACATAACTGGGACTACAGGCACCCACCACAATGCCCAGCTATTTTTTAGCACTTGCTCAAGTTGGTCTTGTGAGTTCAGGCAATCCACCCACCTCAGCCTCCCACTGTGCCAGGATTATAGGTGTGAGCTACCACACCTGGCCCTCCATCTTTTCTTATGGCTGAATAGTATTCCATGGCATACATAGACCACACTTTATTAATTGAAGGAAAACTCTTGTTTTTTATTTGTATAAATTTAGGGAGGATGTGTGAAATTTTGATATTTGTATATAATGTGTACCAATCAAGTCAGGGTATTTAAAGTATCTATCACCCAAATATTCTTTTGATAAGTATAGTCACCCTACTCTGCTATAAAATATTGAATTTATATTTGAAGGAAAACTCTTATTTTTCTTATAGATGGTCTGAGAACACCTTGGTGCTGCACGTATTTGTGTGCCTCTCCAAATCTGCTGTCTACCTGTCTATACCCTGAGAAGCTGATCCATGGGACTGTACCCACTGGGTTGATTAATGGGAGCACTGGTGGAGGACCAGTGGACAGGGTGAGTGTGAGGTCAGGGAGGAATGGGGATTCCTCCTCCCTCAGGCTACCACAGGTTGACTGTGCCCACAAAAGGCCACAGGTCTGGTCAGGCTGGGTTCTAATAACCACTCTTCTCCTTTGTCTCATCAGATGTAGGGGCCTTGGGGGTATGTAATAGCTATCTATTGCTGTGTAACAAATCACCCCCACTTAGTGGCTTAAAACAGCACAGATTTATTACCTCACAGTTTCAGGGGGTCAGAAGTCTGGGTCATGACTCAGTTGGCTCCTCTCCTCAGGGTCTCACAAGGCTGGAACTTTGGTGTTAGCCAAACCATGCTGCTTTCTGGAACTTGGGACCCCCCCGGCTCTCTTCTAAGCGCACATGGTTACTGGCAAAATTCAATTTCTTGGAGTCATGACACTGAGGTCCCTACTCTCTTGCTGGCCATCAGCCGAGGACCCCTTTCAGCTTAGAAGTCACCCAGAGTTTCCTGAGACAGGAAATGAGGAGAATCTCTCACTCCAGTCTAGGAGAGCATCATCCATCATGTAACTTAATCACAGGAGTGATAAATTATCTTCTCTGCCTTACTCTATTGGCTACAAAGAAATCACAAGTTCCATCTGTATTTAAGGGCAGGAGATTATACAAGGGTGTAACTCTGCACATTCTGACTCCTCTAGAGTAGTCAGTCCACTGTTCCTCGCCCTCAAATTGCTTCCCCTAAACCCTCCCTATGCCTTTAAATAGCTCCTCAATTAAATTCTCCTCAAATTACCCATTGGAGTGTTCCATCTGTTCCTGCCGGGATCCTTACTGATAAAATCCCTCAGCAAGTGACCTGCTTTGATAATGTGCTTTCCCCAGTCTTCTTTGAGCTCAGGCCAGCTGGTGGCTGGACTTGAGACAGCTCAGCCTGAGGTAACTGCTTAGCATAGCAAAGGAAAAGGTGGCAGTGGTTTCCACTTGGCTGCAGGCAGGATCAGTGAATGAAGAGAGAGAAGAGAGAACAAAGAGAGAGTGAGTCTCTGCAGCCAGAGGCCAAGCAGAGAGACTTGGGAACAGACGATGAATGGGGAAATTTTGGAGTGAAATGCTGAGTGGTATGCAACGTAAACCCTCTCACAGTCCATAAAATTTACACTGTGCATTCCTGCCTCGGGTTGAGATCATCTCTCTGGGGGACAAAAGGAAGAACAGAATCTTGCTTTGAAGTTGTTTGGAGCATGAACAAAGAATGTCCACAGACAGCCGTATCTGGAGTCTGTGTGCACCTGATCCCCTTGCAAAAACACAAGGGAGACTCACGGCTTCCTTTCAGCACTTTAAATATTTTTTCCTTTTAAAAATTTAAGATCAAACTTTCAATTTTAAATATTATTTTACTTTAGAATACAGTAGACCACCAAAACAAGGTACTGTAATAAACTGGTCAACATAAGGAACTAGGCCTACTGTATTGATATGTACATGCGATGGATGTTGAGTCTATGAAAATTATTAGGTCAACTTAAGAAGATGGTCAGTGTCAGGAGGTGGTCAGCTATGGTGGTTCTACTGTATTTACTTCCATAATTTTTTTGCTCCTTAAAAATAAATGTTCCTAGACCACTGGCCACAATGCATAGAGAGGCTCTGTCTGAAGTTTAAAATTTTGCCCTATTACTTAGCATTGCACATTTGTGATTATTTCATTAACTGTAACACATAGTAAACCTGGGATCTATCCTCAAAGGATCCAAAACCAGAAAAACAAAACTACTGAACTAAAAGCAAAAACCAAACAAAAAAAGGCAGCCCAACAAGGTGATGGTTTACTTCTTGCAATGTTACACTTCTTCATTTATCTCAGAGACATGGAAGATTTCTTTGCCTTAACTCCATGTAATTGCATCCTGAAGATAGTCATGTAAGTCATCATGGCTGTTTCTCAGGGACAGCATGACTAATGGGAGCGCTGTATGGTTCTGAAAACTGTGGTCCCCAGACCAGCATCACCGCATCACCTGGGGCACTGAGAAATCTAAATGCTTAGATTCCAAATCAGACCTACGAATCAGAAACTCTGGAGGTGGGACCCAGCAATGGTTTAACAAGCCCTCCCAGTGATTCTAATATACTCTACAGGCTGAGAATCACTGGCTAGAAAGAGAAGGGTTAGTACATATGTCTTTCACTTGTGTGTTTAAGGGCAGTGCTCTTTAAAAAGAGAAAGAAAGTGCTATCAGTATCTTGAAAAGTAAGGTTCCTGGTTCCTGGCTGCCTGAGGCAGGAACAAACCTATCCCAGGTGCTGCCTGTAGCTTACTGGCTAACACCAACTCTTCTCCACACTCAACCTCTCTATTCCTTTCCTTTGAGGTTATTTTAGTATTTAGTTTGAAAGATTTTAGTTCAGCAGCTTCAGATATTGAAAGGGAGGCTCATTGTCCAAGGATGATTTGGGATATTTGCAACTATTTTTCAAAGGCATCTTTTAAAAAGACCATTTGGTTTTTTCTTTTTAATTATTGCACTTTAAAGGTTGAGAGAGATGACCTCTCATAATCCCTCCCAATTTAGAATTCCATAGAGTTCAAATGCTACTCTAAAAAAATGCTTTAAATAACCATGACCTTAAAAAAAAAAAAGTCAAATTAACCAGCAGTTTTCTATTTCAAACATTTCCCGAATCATTTCCAGTTATTCCTTCTAACTTTCTTTTGCCAGTTCTTTACCACAGGAAGGGAGAAAAAGTTCACACATCATTTGTTTATTTATTCATGCATTTGTTCTGTTAACTTTAACTGAAGATTAACAATGTGGCAGGAATGGCGCTAGGTGAAGGGTATTCAAGGAGCTTCTAACCAGTAAAAAGAGGGATAGATCACTGCAGAACAGTGTAAGGGTGTAACCACCAGAGTAGACCCTGTGTGTCCCAGAACCACAAAACAATGAACTTGAAGATGGAGCCAGGGAAGGTTTCAAGGATGATGGGAGGGGGAGTTATAGACTAGGAGAGGGAGAGAAAGTACAGAGGCAAAAAAACCAAACAAACAAAAAAAAAAAAAGGCCTGGAAAATTTGGGGAGATGGTTGCAGTTCAAAATTTCTAGAACATAAAGTCAGAGCCAGGAGGTGTCAACAAATGGATGAAATGTGTAGGGACATGATCAATCAAGGCACTATAGATGGGCAGCCACCAAAGAAGTGAAAGCAGGAAGGATAGGGCTATATTTGCATTTATGGATTATCTCTTTGGCAGCTGAGGAAGGAATTAGGGGTGGGTGACACTGAAGCAAGAGGGACTGCTGAGGATGCTGACACAATGGTCCAAGACAGAATGACGTAGGCTTGGACTGGGACATTTGGTTATGAGGTAAAAAAACTGGACCACCTTGAGAAATACCTAAGAGACTGAATGGACAGAGCTGAGTGATTACTTGGATATTCATGGTAAAGGATAGGAAGGAGGTTAGAATGAAATCCAATTTCTAACTGAGTCACAAGTGATGCTACCATCTGCAATTGAGAATATAAGAGGAAGACAAATTTTATTTTGTTTGGTACGTGTGAGATGTTTATTCCTCTATCCATCTAGTAGGCAATAGACTATTAATATATGTATAAATTCTCTTCTTCGGGAGGAAAGCAAAAGTTCTAGAAAAACAGATTTGGGGGTGGCTCGGTGCCTGTAACTCAAGTAGCTAAGGCACCAGCCACATACACCAGAGCTGGTGGTTTCAATCCAGCCTGGGCCTGCCAAAGAACAATGACAACTACAACCAAAAAATAGTTGGGTGTTGTGGCAGTGCCTGTAGTCCCAGCTACTTGGGAGACTGAGGCAAGAGAATTGCTTAAGCCCAGGAGTTGGAGGTTGCTGTGAGCTGTGGCAACTCTACCTGGTACTCTACCCAGGGTGACAGCTTGAGGCTCTGTCTCAAAACAAACACACAAACAAAAAAAAAAAACAACAGATTTGGGGGTTATCAGGGTATAAATAATGTTGAAACAATAAGTAAGCGTGGATGAGATCACCTAGGCAGAACATAACAAAGTCCACAGGTGGAATATTAAGCTATGGGGAACCCTAGAGTTTAAAGACGTAAGGAGTGAATGGAAGGAAGCAAGCCCATAAAAGACAGAATCAAAAGAATTATAAATGTCAGGAAACATAAACCAGGAAATATCATGGAAGTCAAACAGGGCAAAGGAAGGGTAAGTTAACAATAAACAATACCTAAGAAAGGTACAAGGTGATGAGTGAAAAACACTCACTCACTGTACAGAGCAATCAGGAAGTCATTGGTGATCTTTAAGGAGCAGGATTTTAATAGAAAACAGAATACAGGGATTTGAGAAGGAAAAGAAAGTTGGAGAGAGAGAATGCAACCATTTTTGGAGAAGAGAGAAATTGGACAGATGATTTTCTTTTTAGATAAGGAAGACTAAAATCATTTTTCATTTAAGGGAAGATACCAGTGAAAGGGGAATAATGAAAAATTAGAGAAATGAAGGGATGGAGAAAAATCTGACATCACAGAAATGTTGAAAGCATGTAAAGATCATACGACCCAGAGCTGCCTACGGCAGAGAATGGAGGACCAGGCAAGCAGCAAACAAACTTAAAAGCCTGGGAGGAAAGATGCTGGGGAGGAAGAAAGATTCTTGGCAGGGGTGGCAGGAAGAATAAATGTTCTGAAAAGCTAATTGTATATTGGGGAAACTGGAGTACATATCACATGCCAAAAGCCAAATATGTGCTCGGAAAAGACCTGAGAAAACTGTATACTTGCATTTCTGGCTAATCTTTGGGCTCTATGCAAATAAGAGGTAAATGCTAAGGCAGAGTTGTACAACTACTTCAGTCAAGTACAACAACCAACAGGGTTTTTCTTTTTCTTCTTCTTCTTTTTGGTTTCAGGCATTTAAGGATATCTCTGTCAGGTCATGGCTGATGATTATCATTGAGATAATGGAACAGAGACTTTAGTGATCACACAAAACAAGGAATATGGTCTTTGAAAAAATAATTTGGGAAATGTCACTACAGGAACAGATGACTGCAGTCTTCAACAATCAATAACAGCAAACCCTAGGGAGAGCGGAAAATCTGATTTTCAGAGTTACCACAGGATAATATAGTATTCAAAATGTCCAGTTTTGGCTTGGCGCCTGTAGCTCAGCAGCTAGGACGCCAGCCACATACACCAGGGCTCCCGGGTTCGAACCCAGCCCGGGGCCTGCCAAACAACAATGACAACTATAACAAAAAAATAGCTGGGCGTTGTGGTGGGTGCCTGTAGTCCTAGCTAGTTGGGAGACTGAGGCAAGATAATCACTTGAGTCCAAAGTTCAGGGTTGCTGTGAGCTGTGACGCCATAGCACTCTACCCATGGTGACATAGTGAGACTCTGTCTTAAAAAAAAAAAAAAAGGCAGGGGGAAGTACCTGTGGCTCAAAGGAGTAGGGCGCCACCCCATATGCCAGAGGTGGCAGGTTCAAATCCAGCCCTGGGCAAAAACTGCACACACACACACACAAAAAGTCCAGTTTTCAACAAAAAATTGTAGGATACAAAGGAATAGGAAAGTATGGCCCATTCATAAGAAAAAAACAAATAGTTTAAATATATAAATATATTAAATAGTATAATTTTAAATATCAACCACCTTAAATTTGCTCAAAGAGCTAAAGAAAATCAAAGATAACTAAAGGAAAAGGCCCAGCTCAAGCCTTTTACAGGATCACATCCATCTGTAATCTTAACACTCTGGGAGGCTGAGGCAGGTGGATTGCCTGAGCTCAGGAGTTCAAAAACAGCCTGAGCTAGAGCAAGACCCTGTCTCTAAAAATAGCCAGGCACTGTGGTGGGCACCTGTAGTCTCAGCTACTTGGGAGGCTGAGGCAAGAGGATCACTTAAGCCCAAGAGTTTGAGGTTGCTGTGAGCTGTGACAACATAGCACTCTATAGAAGGTAAGAAAGTGAGGCTCTGACTCAAACAAACAAACAAACAAAAAAGGAAAGAAAACCGATGTACGAACAAGTAAAGAATGAAAAAAAAAAAGAATGAAAAATCAATAGAGCTTAAAGGACCCGTGAGATACCAGTGAGCACTCCAACATATGAGAAAAGGGAAGAGAGGTATTTGAATGGCTGAAAGATCCCAATTTGATGAAAACCATAAATTTACTCATCCAAAGAGCTCAATGAACTCCAACTAGGATAATCTCAAAGAGATCCAAACTATGATAATCAATCACATTTGTAATCAAACTGTCAAAATCCAAAGACAAAGAGAGAACCTTGAAAGCAGCTAGAGATAAGTGATTCATTACATACATGGGACCTCAATGAGATTAACAGTTGATTTCTTATCAGAAACAATGGAAACTGGGTGGCACTTGTGGCTCAGTGGGTAGGCCGCCAGCCTCATATACCGAGGATGGCAGGTTCAAACCTGGCCCCAGCCAAACTACAACAAAAAAATAGCCAGGTATTGTGGTGAGTGCCTGTAGTCCCAGCTACTTGGGAGTCTGAGGCAAGAGAATCGCCTAAACCCAGGAGTTGGAGGTTGCTACGAGCTGTGTGATGCCACAGCACCCTACCAAGGGTGATAAAGTGAGACTTTGTCTCTACAAAAAAAAAAAAAAAAAAAGGAAGAAAGAAAGAAAGAAACAATGGAAATGATAAAGCAGTGTAAAACATATACAGAGTACAGAAAGCAAAGAACTGTCTAGCAATTGCACCTGTGGCTCAATGGAGTAGGGCGCTGACCCCATATGCCAGAGGTGGCGGGTTCAAACCCAGCCCTGGCCAAAAAAACTGCAAAAAAAAAAAAAAAAAAGGAAGAAAGAAAAAAGAAAAGAACTGTCTAGCAAGAATCTATATTAAGCAAAACTATTCTTTAAAAATGAGGGAGAGGCCAGGTGTGATGACTCATCCCAGCATTTTTGGAGGCCAAGGCATGAGGATAACTTGAGGCCAAGAGTTTAAGACCAGCCTGGGCAACATAGAGAAACCCTATCTCTACAAAAATTTAAAAATTAGCCATGCTTGATGGTATGCACCTGGAGACTTGGGGGAGGCTGAGGTGGAAGGACTGCTTGAGCCCAGGATTTTGAGGCTAGGATCATGCCCATGTCTCAAAAAGAAAAGAGAGAGAAATTAAAACACTCTGTGCTAAATAAAAGCTGAGGGAGTTTGTTAACATTAGACCTGCCCTTCAAGAACTGATAAAGGAAGTCCTTCAGGCAGAAATGAAAGGGCACTAGACAGTAAGTTGAAGTCATACTACATATGAAGAAATAAATAATTCTGGCAAAGGTAACTACATTGATAAATATAGAAGCCAGTATTATTGCATTTCTGGTTTATATCTCCTCTTTTATGCCCACGTGATTTAAACTACAATATATCAAACAACAGGTCTAAGTCTATTTTCATGTACAAGGTACAAAGATGTAGTTTATGATAAAGATGTACACAAGATATAGTTTATGACAATAACAACATAGTTATACAGGAACAGAAATTTTATATGTTATAGAAGCTAAGTTGGGATCACTTCAAACAAACTACATTGTTATAAATGTAGGATGCTAAATGTAATGTCCATGGTAACCACTTTAAAATACCTTTAAAAATTACACAAAAGGAATAGAAGAGAGTATCAAACTGGTTCACTAAAAAAAAAAAAAAAACAAACACAAAAGAAGGTAGATGAAATGAATTAACAAAAAAGACATGATATAAAGGAAAAATAGCAAAATGATAAAAGTAGACTTTCAGTAACATAATACAAAACACATATTTATAATAACAGACAATAATTATATATAAATATGTTAAATAATACAACTTTAAATATAAATGGATTAGACTCACTAATTAAAATATAGAGACTAGCAGACTGGCAGTGAAACTGTTCTGTGTGATACTGTAATAGTGGATACTTGTCATTATACAGTTGTTAAAACTCATAGAACATACAACAAAAAGAGTGAACCATAATGTACAACATTAATGTAAGATGTTAATAATAAGAGAAACTAAATGTATGCAAGGAGAACTGTAGGTGTATGGAAACTCTCTGTACTTTCCACTCTGTATTTCTGTTAACCTAAAGCTACTCATAAAAACAAAGTCTATTAATTTAAAAAAAGATTCAACTAATGATCTCTGTAAAAGGCTCATTTTAGATCTAATAGATTGACAGTGCCAAGATATGAAAAGATACTCTATGTAGATGGTAACCAAAGAAGAGAGGGGGTAGCTATAGCCATATGAATCAAAGGAGACTTTAAGTCAAAAACTGTTATAACAAATCAATAAAGTCATTATACATGGATATATATGATACATATAATTCATCCATAATATATAACAACCACAGACCCATATAACAACTGACACAAAATGTATAAAATAAACATGACAGAAGTGAAGGAGAAAACAGACACTTCTACGATAGCTGAAGACGTGACTATCCCACTTTCAATAATGAATAGAACATCTAGACAGAAGAGCTATAAGGAGCTAGAGGACTTGAATAACACTATAAACCAATTAAACCTAATAGACATGTATAGAACATACCACCAAATATAGAATAATACACATTCTTCACAAGAGCACATGGAACATTCTCTAGGATAGACCATATATTAGGCCCTCAAAACAGTCTCAGTATAATTTTAAAAGATAGAAATAATATAAGTAGGTTCTCAGATCACAACAGATCACAACAGAAGGTTGTTAGAAACCAGTTACAGAGCAAATACATGAAAATTAAACAACATGCTTTTAAACAATGAAGGGTATCAAAAAGAAATTACAAGGGAAATCAGAATACTTTAAAATAAATGGGAAAAAAGCAACACTTTGATAATTATGGGATGAAGCAAAAACAGCATTCAGAGAGAAATTTACAGCTGCAAAAGCCTATATTAAAAAAAAAAAGAGAAGCCTCGTATCAGTTCTTTACATCTTAAAGAATTAGAAAAAGAAGAGCAAACAAAACCCAGAGCTAGTAGAAGCAAGGAAATGAAAAAGATTACTGCAGAGATCATTGAAATACGCAATAGGAAAACAACAAAATTATTGTATGACCCAGGAATTCTACTTTTAAATACATATTCAAAAGAATTGAAGAAAATAATTAAATAATGTACACAAATCTTCATAGCAGCATTATTCACAATAATCAAAAGGTGAAAATGATACAAATGTCCGTCAGTGTATAAATGGACAAATTGTGGCATATACATTTAATGGAATATTATTTGGTCATGAAGTGGCGGATACATGCCACAAGAGGGGTGAACCTTGAAAACATTATGCCGCGTGAAAGAAGCTAGACACAAAATGTCAAATATAATTCCATTGATATGAGGTAAGTAGAAAGGGTAATCCACAAAGACAGAATGCAGGAGGGTGGTTGCCAGGGGGTGGTGGAGTGTGAAATAGGGAATGAGTCCTTAATGGGCATAGGGTTTTATTTGGGGGGTGATGAAAATGTTGGGACCATGCAGTGGTGGCCATTGCACAACATTACCAGTGTGCTTAGAGCCACGGAATTGTTTACTTTAAAATAGTTAACTTTGGGTAGTGCCTGTGGCTCAAGGAGAAGGGCGCTGGCCGCATATATCGGAGGTGGTGGGTTCAAACCCACATCGGCCAAAAACTACAAAAAATAAATAAATAAATAAATAAATAAATAAAATAATAATAATAAAATACAAATAAAATAGTTAACTTTATTTTATATGAATTTCACTTTAATTTAAAAAATCTGACAGGTGTTAAAAGCCGAGAGGGTTAGAACGTAGGTAGAAAAGTTGACCTTGAACCAAAAAGGAAGAAGACAGGATAGATTTTAGGATGTTTTGTAATAGGGAGGGGTGAAAAGTTGAAGGAAATAATTTTTGATAATGGCTTCGATGTGCTCAATGGGGTAACAAAAAGGCCATCTTTATTGAAATACTGCTAGGTGCCAGATACAGATCAAAGCCTGTGTTACCTCATGTAGCTATTGTGACAACCTAGTAAAGCAGGTGTTTTTGCTTTTCCCATTTTATAGATAAGAGACTGGCTTAGAGAGGCTAAGCGACTACTTTGAGGTTATCTGACTAGACAGGGCCAATGTTGGCATTTAAACTTCTGCAGCCTGTGGCTCAGTGCCCGTAGCTCAGTAGGTAGGGTGCCCGTCATAGACACTGAGGCTGGTGGGTTTAAACCCAGCCCAGGCCAGCTAAACAACAATGACAACTGCAACAACAAAAAAAATAGCTGGGTGTTGTGGAGGGCATCTATAGTCCCAGCTACTTGGGAGGCTGAGGCAAGAGAATTGCTTAAGCCCAAGAATTTGAGGTTGCTGTGAGCTGTGACACCATGGCCCTCTACTGAGGGTGACATAGTGAGACTCCATCTCAAAAAATAAATACATAAACTTCAGCAGCCTGGCTCTAGGTCTGGCTCTATCAAACTGTGTTCCTTAATACCCCCACTCCTGTGGCCAAAGGGCGTATTAAGGAAGGGCTGAACTGTGGGTTTAGAAGACCCAGGATAGGTTAGAAGTGTTGGAAAAGAATGGAAGCCAGTCAAGGACAAGGAGGAGGTTGACAAAAGCTGAGGGCCCAGCCGATGTCTCAGAACATTCATCAACAAGGTGCTCCTTGTGCCTGCGAAGGCGCACATGAGCCTGCCTGCTGGTGTGATTTTTTCCAGCAGCGTGCAGTCTCCTGGAAGAAGAAAACCATCATAATCACTGACTTGTGGTTGCCGCTTTCCTAAATGGGTAGAAGATAGGAGATCGAGGAACTTGACAGGGAGCCACGAGGGGAGATTGAACTGTGGTCTTTGTGATGTTGGCAGCCAGGCACAGAAAGAACGGTGGAGAAATCTGGAAAGGAGGAGGGTGTGTCCAGAGAGCTGGGAGTTGGATATAGTTAAACAGGGGTAGTTCCTAGTGAGAATGGGGGGTTGAGGGGGGGCATGGCTGGCCATAGGAACAGGTGACTGAGGAGAACAGACTGGAAATCTCTGAGGCCTGAGAAGATCATGACTTGTGAAGCTAGCTCCCTGGAGGGGTATCCATGTACCTGTAGAAACGATCCAGAATAAGGCCAGGATACTGGTGGAGCCAGGGGCCACAGTCTCCAATGACTGTGCGAGTGCCAGGTTGTCTGTCCATGACAGAGATGAGGAAGGTGAAAAGGAGGACAGTTAGATGGCATAAGTCACAGAGCAACACAGAGATTTTCATAAGACAATAGTGTTTCAATTGCACTGGAGACCAAAAGTAATACCGACCAGCCCACCTCCAACTTTTGACAAAAGGTGTAGACAACAACTGGTCTGTTGTACTTGCGTTAATATAAAGTCTCACTCCTGCTTTAACAATAGTAGCAATGATAGTAATATTAATAACAAAAATAATTTTTACTATATGCCACACACTTTGCTAAGTACTTTATCTGTGTTATCTTATTTAACAAGCCTCTGAGGTAATAATTCTATTATCAGTTCCAATCTACAGATAAAGAAAATGAAATTTGGTGAGATTAAATAATTCATTTCAGGTTATACACTGACAGGGCCCAGATTCCAGCCTGCTTCTGTCTGACTCTGATACTTTTAATGCCTTGCTATTAACCATCAGGGAAGAATCTGGGTTGATTTAAACTGGAAAGTGCCCAAGTTGAATAAACCTTAACTAACACCTTAGCAGACAGGATGCTTTGCTGGGGTTTCCATTTTAATTCCGTGAAGAAATTTAATCCAGCCTTTCCATAGCAGCAGCATTAACTTGGTTCACCTTGCTTTTCTAGAATCTTCTCGAAGCATGCCCTTACTAGATATCTTTCCAGACTTATTTTCTATAAAGCTATAAGGCACTGTGTGTTTGGCTGTGCCTCACTTCTTTCTCAAGAAAAGACACCCTTCTGATCCGAGGAGGAAAAACAGTAGTAGTTCCGAGGTTCAGGAAAGTGCCACAGCATGCCTGCTGTAAGAGAACAGACCAAAATGATTTGAATCTTCTGGTCGTGATAAATGAAGGCTGATGAGCACCGTGAAAAGGTGCCCCGATGGTACTGTGTGAAGGGCAAGAAAAAGTTACGTGCTGCCTGTTCCATATAGGTGGTTGAATGGTGGTCCCCTAAAGTGATGTCCAAATCTTAACACCCAGCCCCCATGAATGTGATCTTCTTTGGAAATAGTGGTTTTGTAGCTGTAATTAAGTTAAGGATCTGGAGATGAGATCATCCTGGATTTAAAATGGACTTTAAATCCACTGGGATTTAAAGGCCTGGCATCCTTATCAGGGAAAGGAAAAGGAGATCTGAGACACAGAGACACAGTGGAGAAGGTCACGTAAGGACAGAGGCAGAGACTGACAAGATGTGTCCATAAGCCAAGGAACACCGAGGATTGAAGGAAGACAAGGAACGGATTTTCCTTTAGGGCCTCCAGAAGGAAGCAGCTCTGCCCACACCCTGATTTCCAACTTCTGGCTGCCAGAACTGGGAGAGAAATAAATTTCTGTTGTCTTCAGCCACCCAGTTTGTGGAGATTTATTACAGCAATCCAAAGAAATGAGCGTATTCCTTAAACCAGACCCAGATCAAGGGCACATTGGTACCTACTGCTGTGGTGAGACAGACAAGGATTTGTTTCCACAAGAGCTAGGTGGTGCAAACAGAAGAACGGCTGCAAAAAAATCCTGAAATTAACTTATGAATTATTAGAGAAAGAGGAGATGGTTGCAAGTGTCCAGGCTTAGCTTGCAAAGATTTTTATCTCATAAAAAATTCTACGGTGTTTTCCTGCAAAACGTCCCTTAGTGCCACTATCAATATTGTCCTTGGTATTTTGGTTTGGTCAGTTCTATGTCACAAGTGCAGGAAAATACTTGCATGAGTTCCCTTTTGCTAGGTTTTTTGTCTTTGTTTTTTAATTTTTTCAGAGACAGATTCTCACTTAATCCCCCACAGTAGAGGGCTGTCGTGTCACAACTCACAGCAACCTCCAACTCCTGGGCTTAGGTGATTCTCTTGCCTCAGCCTCCTGAGTAGCTGGGACTACAGGCACCCGCCACAAGGCCCGGCTATTTTTTTGTTGCAGTTTGGCCAGGGCTGGGTTTGAACCCACCACCCGTGGGATATGGGGCCAAGCCCTACTCACTGAGCCACAGGTGCCGCCTTGGTTTGTTTTTTTAAATCAGTGAAAGGGAACTCCCAATTTCCAAAACCCAGCCAGTGGCCTTGTTTCACATATTTATTAGAAAGAAAGAATTTCATTTGTTCATAAACTCTACATATTTTAACTTTTTTCCATACCATATTCAAGTTTTTGTATAGTTTGAACCATCAAATTTATGAAGGGTTTTAGAACACACAGGTTAATTCTGGGGTGTGTTTAAGTCTTTTTGTATTTTCACTTATCTCCTAAATTGCACAGTCCTTAATCAATCAGTGTTCAGTGTCTTGATGAAAAATAACATTGGTAGTAGGGAATTTAAGGGAGTGGAGAAAAACAAGATTTTACAACTCAGAATCCTAATTAAAAACATTTAAGAAACATTTAAGTGTATCTAAACATTTGTTCTATTATAGAATTATTACTATTATAGTAGAACAAATGCTTAGATACATAAATCTGGTCATATAGCTCATAAGAATGTTTTAATCAGTGACAGACAGCATATACAATTATAATACTATATTTTTGCTGTACCTTTTCTATGTTTAGATACACAAATATTTACTATTGTGTTACAGTTGCCTACAGTATTCAGCATGATGACATGTTGTACAATGTGTAGCTCCCAGAGCGATAGGCTGTACCATGTAGCCTGGGTGCGTATGTAGCAGGCTACACCATCTAGGTCCACATAAGTGCACTCTATAACATCTACGCAACGACAAAATCACCAGCAATGCATTTCTGAGAATGTAACCCCATTGTTAAGTGACGCCTGACTATGGACTATGTTGGTCAACCTTAATAATGGAGAGAAGTACTGGGAAAAACAAATTCTGTGGTGGGCACAATAACGGCTCCCAAAGCTGTCCATGTCCCAGTCCCTGGAACGTGTGGTTTTGTGGTCCTGCCTGCAAAAGGGACTTTGTAGATGAAGTTAAGGATTTTAAAATAAGATGATTATCCCAATTTGCCCTGAACGTAATCACAAGGGGCCTCAGGACAAAGAGGCCGGCAGGAGAATCAGAGAGGATGTGAGGACCGGAAGCAGAGCTGGCTTTGAAGACAGAGGGGCCCCCTCCAAGGAATTCTAGACACTGGAAAAGGCAAGGAATGAACCTTCTCTGAGCCTCCAGAAGGAATGAAGCTCTGCCACTGCCTTGACTTTAGCCCCATTACACCCAGTTAGAACTTGTGACCTCCAGAACTACAAGATAATAAATTTGTATTGTTATAAACCAATAAGTTTGTGATGATTTCTTACAGCAGCAATAGGAACAAATCCAGACTCTAACCTGCTCTGATGAGCACTTGAAAGAAGAGAAGGGATGATATTGAGGAAGGACCCATGCTCCAGCCTGATGCACCAGGAGGTTGTCGGGCTTCGACATATCTAGTGGTTCGGGCTTAGTTGACTCTCTGGACAGTACACAGCAAGCTTCCCAGTCCTTGATAACACCTTGCACCCTACCTCCCTTTCCCAGTGAGGTTCTTTTTTTGTTGTTGTTTGTGTATTTGCAATTCTTGGCCGGGGCTGGGTTTGAACCTGCCACCTCCGGCATATGGGGCCAGTGCCCTACTGTTGAGCTGTAGGCACCACCCTCCCAGTGAGGTTCTTGAGCAAAGCATCAAGAGTCCTCAAGAATTTGTCTACTTCTGGCTCTGATGGTGCTGTTCTGAGGACTGACGAATGGCCACAAAATGACTTGACACTGAATTGCCTTGTTCTGAGGAAGAAGCTTCCACCCTGGAGCAGCTCCATGGAGCCCTCAATTTAACTGGCTCCTGAGCAAAAAGAAGATGATTCAAATTGCAAGTATTTTTCTGTGGTTTATTTTAAGCTCAAAATAAGAAAATCCCTGCAGTGCCTTTTGCTTATTCGAAAACTTTAGAAGGTACTGCCGTCTCCCAATACTGCCACTTCAGGGCCCATAGGCTCTGCTGTGCCTCAGGCTCTCACAGTCAAGTCATCAAGAAGCTTCTAGAATTTAAGATGGCACATCGCTTCTAAGTTCCTCTCTGATAATAAACAGAGGGGAAGCTTTGTGACCAGGAGGCAGGTTGGTTTATAAGACCAACTTAACTTCTCTTGGGAAAAAATACAAAGCAAAGAAAAAAATTTTCTGAACTAGGCATCTACTCAGAAGAAAAAAAATCATTTTATCGGGTGACCCCTGTGGCTCAGTCAGTAGGGCACTGGCCCTATATACCAAAGGTGGCGGATTCGAACCCAGCCCCAGCCAAACTGCAACAAAAAAAATAGCTGGGTGTTGTGGTGGGCACCTGTAGTCCCAGCTACTCGGGAGGCTGAGGCAAGAGAATCTCATAAGCCCAGGAGCTGGAGGTTGCTGTGAGCTGTGAGGGTATGGCACTCTACCAAGGGTGATAAAGTGAGACTCTGTCTCTAAAAAAAAATCGTTTTATCATAAGGACATTTGTACTAGACTGTTTATTGCAGCTCAACTGACAATTGCCAAAATGTGGAAACAAACTAAATGCCCACCAATCCAGGAATGAATTAGCAAGCTGTAGTATATGTACACCATGGAATACTATTCAGCCATTAAAAAAGGAGGAGGCCGGGTGTAGCGGCTCGTGCCTGTAATCCTCACACTTTGGGAGGCTGAGGCAGGTGGATCACCTCAGCTTAGGAGTTTGAGACCACCCTGAGTAAGAGCAAGACTCTGTCTCTAATAAATAGCTGGGTGTTGTGGTAGGTGCCTATAGTCCCAGCTACTTGGGAGGTTGAGACAAGAGGATCATTTGAGCCCAAGAGCTTGAGGTTGCTGTGAACTGTGACACCATGGCATACCATCCAGGGCAAGAAAGTGAAACTCTGTCTCAAAGAACAAAATAAAAATAAAAATGATGGAGACTTTATATCTTTTGTATTATCCTGGAGGGAGCTGAAACACATTCTTCTTAGGAAAGTATCACAAGAGTGGAGAAGCAAGAATTCAGTGTACTCAGTTCTAATATGAAGCCAGTAGGGGATCTATCACACACCTACATAAGAGAAAAACTCAAAACAATTCAAGGTGGGAGGTGGGGGAATAAGGAGGTAGGGAGATGGGATTATTCCCACTTAATAGGCACAATGTCAGGGTGGACGGCACACCTCTTGGGAGCAGGACACAAGGATAAGAGGGACTTTACCTAACAAATACAAACATTGTAACCTGATTCTTTATACTCTTAATAAAAAATAATTAAAAATTCTGAGCACTGGCAACAAGGAAAACCAACTCTG
Organism: Loris lydekkerianus; assembly: GCA_963574355.1. Classification (NCBI taxonomy): domain Eukaryota; kingdom Metazoa; phylum Chordata; class Mammalia; order Primates; family Lorisidae; genus Loris; species Loris lydekkerianus. The sequence continues at coordinate 9,199 of CAUYPK010083679.1, read as the reverse complement.
TGCATAGAAATGTTTACTCTTACACAGTTGCAGAAGGTCTAGAATAAACTCAGAAAACCTCCAATAGGCTTTGGGCGGTGGCCCATGGCCTATAATCCCAGCACTTTGGGAGGCTGAGGTGGGAACATGGCTTGAGGCCAAGCATTTGAGATCAGCCTGAGCAGCATAATGAAGATGGGTGGCCATCTCCACAAAGACTAAAAAACTTAGCCAGGTGTGGTGGCATGCAACTATAGTCTCAGCTACTTGGAAGGCGGAGGCAGATTGTGTGAGCCTAGGAGTTCAAGTCTGTAGTACATACCATTGCACTCCAGCCTGGGTGACAGAGAGAGGTCCCATCTCTAAAAATAAAAAACAAATAAAAAGCAAGCATACAAAAACAAAAACACTTTTGGTTACCTTACATTTTTAGAATCAGCAAAAGAGGGAGATAAATAACTATGATTATGCCCAGCTTTTATCCTGGATCAAGCTTACAAGTGCTTTACCCCCCAAAAATTCTTATTTTGGAAACACGTAAAACTCAGAAGTCTTCATTAAAAATGATCGATTCCATTCACTCTGAATATGAAATTCTTCTAATGTCACCGTGGGACAAAAAGAGCCTCTAATGATGATGCAAGATCTACAGGCTCACTGTTAAATAAAGGCCTAATGACTGGAGGCACAGGAGTGGAATTTCTTGGGGAAATCATTCAGTTTCTCTATCCTGCTTAGGCATAGGAACTAAAGTACTCGTGACCGATAGGTATGGCATATGGGTAGTTTCAGGAAATCACTTTGATTAAATGGCAGATTTTATTTTCTTGCATTTAAGCAGCATGGGTTTGCACAGAGCTATCTGTATAAATTGTGCTCAGCCAGCCCCCGCGTCACAACCACTCAGCTCATCTCTGGCCTTTGCTCAGCCCCTCCCAGAGACCCTCCATTTCTAAGTGCTATGGCCACCACCTGTCCCCACCCCAGGTCCTGGAGTGCAGTTAAGCTGTGGTGCCAATAAGGTACATTCTAGCATTTGTGGGCTACCTAACATACCTGCTGAGCATGATTTACATTATTTCTATGGGAAAATACCTTCTGCATATTTATTTTTGTTTTTTGAGATAGGGTCTCGCTCTGTTGCTGGGGCTAGAGTGCAGTGGTGTCATCATAGCTCAGTGTAACCTTGAACTCTTCACTCAAGTGATTTGCCTGCTTTACCCTCCTGTGTAGCTAGGACTACAGGCATGCACCACCCACCACACCTGGCTAATTTCCCCCTTTTTTGTAGAAACAGAGTCTCACTATGTTGCTCAGGCTGGTCTCAAACTCTTAATCTCAAGTAATCCTCTTATCTCAGCCTCCCAAAGTGCTAGGATTACAGGTGTGAGCTACCATGCCCAGCCCCTGCCGGGTTTTAAACCAGCAATTTACAACCTGCCCTTGAATATTTATATTGCTTTTATAATGCCTTTTCTTAGAATTCCATGGAAGCGAATATCCGTAATCATCAAAATAAACCAGGGAAAGGGTAGAGCTTGGGGCTGCAAAATATTAGAAATTTGAAAAACAAAGTACTTAAGTGTTATCACTAGGTAAAATAGTAAGGTAAACCACAGGTCCAGGATAAGTCAAACAGGCTTCAGCTTTCTCAGCAATAAAATGTATAAGATCCAACAAGATCATGTGACACGTTCCTGAAGTTGTAGACACATAAATTCAATATCCTTCTTGATTGTATAATTTGTAAGAGACTCTAACAGGGTTCTTTTTACCTCAACTCCCTCTTCAAACCCACTAAGGTGGCCATAAAGGAATGGAACAGGAACCTTGGTTAGAAGGTTCCTCTTCCTTGGTTCAAATCCCAGCTTTGAACCACTCGATTCCATTTGCACTATTAACCATTCATTCTATTTGAACTATTCTAACTGAATGAATTTGTGCAGTTAAGTAACTGCCCTGTGCCATACAGTCATCCTTCAGTTCCTCAGGGGACTGGTTCTAGGATCTCCTTAGATACCAAAATTCTCAGATGCTCAAGTCCATTATAGGAAATGGTGTGGTATTTGCACATAATCTGCGTGCATCCTCCTGTACACTTTAAGTCGTCTCTAGATCACTCGTGATATCTGACACAGGGTAAATGCTAGGTAATTAGTCATTATCTTGTATTATTTGGGGAAATAATGACAAGGAAATAAAATATGTACCTTTTTGGTATAGGTGCAATGTTTTTCCTAAATATTTTTGATCTGAGGTTGGTTGAATCCTTTGTATCTATGGAACTCTCAGATGGAGAGGGCAAACTGTGTTATCCTCCTGGGCATAATAATAGTAACTACATGGGTACAGGCGATTGCACTAATGTACACAGCTATGATTCAACAATAAAAAAAAAAAATTAAAAAAAAATAGTAACTAGGGGGAAATGATGGTTGTGAGGATTAAAATGTTAAACTATGTAAAGTGCTTGGATGTACTAAGTGCTAAGTGTCTGCCAGCAGGAGCAGCAGCAGCTGTGACAGGCAACCTGGCCTAATGGACAGCTAATGGCCTGGAGAGACCAGGGCTGGGATCTGACAGTTCTGTGTGGAGGGAGTATTTTATTGTTGTCATTATGTGTAGCTGCTTTCTTGGTCACCCAAGAGGAAACTTGGGCGCTATTTTAGATACGTGTTTATTTTGGCTTAGGCATCTCTAGATAAAACTGTGAAGTAGATTAATGGTTTTCTTTATAACTTGCTATTTTTTTTTTTTTTTAAGTCCACATGCTGCAGCGGGCCCCAGTCTGAGGATTCTCAGGCCTGGTGCTGACGAGGATTCACCGAGGCTTGCCTTCCTACCCGCAGCTGTGAACTTGCAGCTAACTCTGCAAATTGAACACATGCTTTCGCCTCAACTCCCTCTTCAAACCCACTAAGAGAGCCATCAAGCAGCGGTTCTTGACCTGTGGGTCGCGACCCCTTTGTAACAATGAAAACGCATCCTGCATATCAGATATTTACATTACGATTCATGACAGTAGCAAAATTACAGTTATGAAGTAGCAACGAAAATAATTTTATGGTTGGGGGTCACCACAACATGAGGAACTGTATTGAAGGGTCACAGCATTAGGAGGCAATTAGGAAGGTTGAGAAACACTGCCATAAAGGAATGAAACAGGAAGAACTGCATGGCAGAGGAGAGACAAACGTGTCAACATTTTGGGAGATGCAAGGTGTTTGGACCAAAGGCATGTAGTTCAGTTTCGGCTATTTTCATTCCATTGAGTGTCTGCCCCTGTAGGTTAGAGGTTCCACAGATCCCTAACAGGCTCAAAAATTGGAAGCACCAGATGTCTCTGAACCCAGGGGATCAGGATGGAGCTGAAGGCAAGAGAATTCACTCAAAGTCTGTGTAAGAAGGAGCTGGACCCCAGATCATCCCCCTCGCTCCAAATGGCCAAGGGATATTGCTCCTATAACACTTAGCAGAGGACAGATTTGCCATCCAAAGGGGGTGAACCAGAGATGTTCTGATCCAGGAAACACGAGGCATAGCAGAGGGAAGAACATAAAGCCTTACTGAAGTGGGCAAGGCTCACGGAAGTCGTGTACGACAGCCACCGTCTCACCTACCACCTGACACCACACACTGGCTTGCTGCTTTTTCTGTGCAGAGGGAAGGTGTTGCAGAACTCTAGGGAACCATTACTCTATAAACAACAATGTGAGTGATGCTCCCTGGAGCCCTGGGGAACTAGTTAGCTCAAGAGAAAAAGCCTGTACTCCCTCGTCATCTTATGGCCAGGCTTTGCCGTTGACAAGCCCTGTACATTGTATACATTGACCTCTGGTCAGCAATTTGGACGGTCAAGGATCACCAGACACTGGAGGAAAGCCTCTAAGATGAAGGCCAGAGATGAAAGCAAAAGAGAAAAAGGAACTTAGAAAAAAACAGCTGGTTCAGGAAGGAAATAACATCAGAAAAATGATGATTAATATCCTCAGAAACAGCAGATAACGTGTCTATGACACAACTACAGCATCTTATGGGAAAGAACAAATTTCAGAGACTTTGAAAGAATTCCTAGTAATGAAGGATATGGTAGTACCCAGATAGTAAAATATTATTCAGCTATAAAATGAATGAAATACTGATTTATGCTACAACACAGATGACCCTGTGCTCAGGTCAGGTGCTCGGTGAAAGAAGCCAGACAAAAAGTGACACAGATTTTATGACTCCGTTTACATGAAATGTCCAGAATAGGCAAATCTATACACACAGAAAGGAAATTAGTGGTTGTTTAGGTCTGGGATGAATAGGGAGCTGGGAAGAGATAAAGGGCACAGGGTTGTTTTTTTTTTTTTTAGGGTGATGAAAAGTGTTCTAAAATCGAGTGTAGTAACAGTTGTACAACTCTGTGAATATACTAAAAACAATTGATGTTTACACTTTAAATGGGTGAACTGCCTGATATGTGAATTATATCTTAATAAAAACAATCAAAAAAGTAAAAAAGAAATAGGCTAGCTAAAATGAAAAAAATTCAACAGGGGGTCAGAAGACAAGAAGGAGATAATTAGAATGAAAAGACAAAGGATGAAAAACAAAATAAAATTAGAGGGTTAGCTGAGAAGATTTAATCTGAGTAATAGGATCCCCAGAATGAAAGAACAGAGAAAATTAAGAAGAAATATTATCAAATAAATTATATTAGAACTTGAGTTTAACTGTATAGAACCCGAAATTGAAATAGCAGTGGTTTAAATAAATTAATGGTTTTATTTTTATCATATAATGAGTAGGAAACAGATACAGGGTCTATGTTGTCAATAGAGACTTGGGTTCCTTCTATCCTTGGGCTATGACCTCATCAGCTGTGTTCTGGTACTGACACAAAATTGTTTCCATACAGCTTCTTTCTCTCTTGGGCATTGTAACTGTGTTTCAAGCACCAAAAAAAAAAAAAAAAAAAAAAGAGGGGAAACATTCATGCCAACTATGATTTCACTCTACATCTCATTGGATAGAATGTATCACATGATTTCATCAGCCAACAATTTGACTAGGAAATTTTAGTTAGGCACATTATCATCCTGCATAGATATTCTGTTAGCAGGAAAGCAGGAAAGATGTATTTGGTATATAATTAGAGATCTCAACTGCAGAAATAAACAGTTTCCCATGAGCTGGAAGACTGACTTCCCAGATTTAAAAGGCCCACTGAGGACCCAGCACAAAGACTAAAAAAGACCCAGCATAAACCATTACATTATAAAATTTAAGAATACTAGACTTTTTTGGTCAATGCTCAATGCTTTCAGAAAGAACAAGCAGGTCACATGAAAGGATCCAGAATCAGTCTATATTGGTCTCAATACAACACTGGAAGCGCTCAGCAATGAAGCATATAGTAAGTAAGTCCTCACTTAATATTGTCAATAAGTTATTGGAAACTGTAACTTCTAAGCTAAATGATACATAGCAAAACTGATTTTACCATTAGCTAGTTGTTATCAACTATAGAGTTAAGTTGGTACAACGTATTTTGATCACAAAAATAGCTGTGAGCTATGATGACACCACAGCACTCTACTTAGGGCAACAGAGTGAGAGAGACTCTGTCTCAAAATGAAAAAAAGGAATAAATGTTTGCAAAGTGAAAATTGTAAGGAGTATATCCTGCCACCGCACAATCAAAAACAATCATGAATATGGTGGTTTTGCCGAGTACAATCATACCACATCACTTATTATTGGACATTTGTATGATTATTGTAGACTTTACAATTGTATCCATTCATTTATTTTCCAATCCACCGTTCCAGTTCAGGGTCCCAGGTGGCCAGAGCTTATCACAGCAGTTCAGGGGACCAAGTAGGAACCAGCCTTGGGCAGGACACCATCCTGTTGCAGAGTACCTTCACACACACACACCCAAAGTCACTCATCTCGGCACCACAGAGGCACACCAATGACCCTGACATGCACAACTCTGAGGTGAGGGAGACTGGACGACCCTGAAAACACAAAGATAATGCGCAAGCTGTGCAAAGACTGTAGCCTCAGCTGGGAATCAATTGTTTTTTCTCATTAGCATTGGAATGAAATGATATTGAAACAAAGTTATTTGAAACCTGCTACACCTTTAGAATGTGAGGGAAGTTTATTTTATCTGAGAATTCTAGAATAAATGTTGATAGCTATGTAGCTTGGTCGAGATGTTTAGTGATATTTACCATCTACCATTGAAGCTGTCATTCTGTCACTGCCCACATGGAAACCAGAAGGCATAGACCTGCTGAAGAAATGGCAGAAGCTCTTTCAAAAGTTAGTATGGATCGGGTGCAGTGACTCAGGCCTGTATCTCTGGCACCCTGGGAGGCCGATTGGGAGGCTCACCTGAGGTCAAAAGTTCAAGACCAGCTTGGGCAATATAATGAGACCCCTATTTTCACAAAGCAAACAAATAAGAAAAACGAAACAAAAAAACACACACAAAAAAATTGCCAGCTGTTCACCCTTGGGAAGCCAAGGCGAGTCAATCAACTGAGCTCACTGGTTCGAGACCAGCCTGAGCAAGAGCAAGACACCCCCATCTCTAAAAATAGCCAGGCTTTGTAGCAGGCTCCTGTAGTCTCAGCTACTTGGGAGGCTGAGGGAAGAGAATTATTTGAGCCCAAGAGTTTGAGGCTGTAGTAGGCTAGGACTGAGCCACTGCTCTCCAGCCTGGGTGACAGAGAGACCCAACCCCCCCCCAAAAATAAATAAATAAATAGTGCATATTTATTTCAAGAAGTTAAAGTAGTTATTCCAAAAGACAATAATTTTGACATATGGAGTGGTCATTTACATATTATTCTGTAAAATTAGACTTCTTGTTTATATCAAACAACTTTCTCCTAAGTTAATTGTTCTTTTTTATTTAAAGTTTTCTTGAAGAAATAAAAAATGAGAAGATAGGTGTTCATATTGGCTTCCTTGACAACAACAGAACTTTGCAAATGGCTAACAATGGTGGTTCGATAATGTCATCGGATGTTTCAAAAAGAAAAGCAGTTCAGGTCAATAACAACTTTTTTTCATACCATTCATGGAATCAGCGTAAAGAGGTTCATTCTGTCAAAAATGAAATAATCTGACATTATCGCTAATTCTATAGTAAGCTCAGTCTAAAAAATCCCCAAACTAAAATGATTTGATTTTATAGGGATACTATAAATGCAATTTTTGGAGGAGCACTGCACTATGGGAAAAAGAACACACTCCTTAATACTGTTAAGGAACCAACTGGTCTTGGCAATGATTTCTTGGCTCTGACACCAAAAATACAGGCAACAAAAGCAAAAATAGGTGAGATTACATCAAACAAACAAACAAACAAACAAAAAACCTCTATACAGCAAAGCAAACAACAGAGTGAAAAGGCAGAAATGGGAGAAAATTTTTGCAAACCGTGCAACCAATGAGGGTTAATATCTAAAACATGTATATCTGAATTCCTTCAACTCAATAGCAAAAACAATAAATAACCCAATTCAAAAATGTGTAAAGAAATCGAATAGACATCTCTCCAAACAAGACACACAAATGGTCAACAGGCATAGAAAGATATGCTTTACATCACTGATCATCAGGGAAAGGCAAATTAACACCACGAGCTATCACCCACACCTGTTAAGATGGCTACTATGTATATAGAAAAAAACAGAAAGTAAGTGCTGATGAGGATGCGGATAAATTGGAGCCCTGTGCACTTTTGCTGGGAACATAAAATAGCGTACTCGCTAAGGAAATGGTATGCAGTTTCTCAAAATTATTATAAACGGAACTACCATATGCCCCGGTAAATTCTGGGTATTTATCTGAAATAATTTAAAGCAAGATACTGAAGAGACATTTGCACTCTGATTTTCATTGCAGCACCATTCACAATAGGTAAGAGGTAGAAACAACTTAAGCCCAGTGATAGACGAACCGATAAAGAAAAAGTGACATATAGTGGCACCTGTGGCTCAAAGGGGTAGGGCGTTGGCCCCATATGCCATAGGTGGTGGGTTCAAACCCAGCCCCAGCCAAAAACTGCAAAAACAAAAACAAAAAACAGTGACATATATAGACAAAGAAATATTATTCAGCCTTAAGAAAGAAGGAAATTCTGTCATATGCTATAACGCGGACAATGTGTGCTAAGTGAAATAAAGTAGTCACAGAAGAAAAATACTGCCTAATTCCATTTCTGCAAGGTATCTAAAGTAGTCAAACTTCTAGAAACAAAAAGTAGACAAGTGCTTGCCAGGGGCTGCGGGAGGGGGAAACAGGAAGTGCTATTCAGTGGGCATAGCGTTTTAGTCACGCAAGATGAGAAAGTTCTAGAGATCTGCTATACAACAACATGCCTATTGTTAATGAAACTATACACTTGAAAATTTGCTGAAAGGGTAGATTTCATGTTATGTGTTCTTTACCATCATTTTTTAAAAAGCCAAATGGAGTAGAAACATATTTGGAACTGTTTCTATGGCATATGCATAATTTGTAATTGCATCCAATCAAGCTGTGATTGTTTCCAATTAAAATACAAGTGGTAGTTGACATAGTTTACAAATACATACACAAAGAACTGCAATACTATACATGTATGGTCATGTAAAAACTTTGCATGATGAAGCTGACGGATGAAAATTACCTCTGTTTGGAACTTCCTCACGAGTCCCTGACCAACTCCGCCTGCCTCCACATGTCACGCCTTCTGTCACATTGCAATGGACAAACTACCCTTATTTGTGTCCAAGGGTCTTCATAACCCTTCTCTGGTGCTGTTAATGTCATCCCCTCTTGTTCCTCAAACACTTTACTCCTGCAATTTTCTCTTCTCTTGCAACATTCATTTCTTTCTGTTGGATTAATCCCACAACATACAATTAGTCCCACCAACATTCTAGAACCTTCCATAGGTTAGAAAAAGTTCTTCCTTTGATCCTAAATTTTTCTTCAACTATCAACCTTACTTCTCTCCTTTCACAGTAAACCCTTTCCCAAAGTTCTTTTTTATTATTATTATTAAATCATAGCTGTGTACATTAATGCAATCATGGGACACCATACACTGGTTTTATAGACCATTTGACACATTTTCATCACACTGGTTAACATAGCCTTCCTGGCATTTTCTTAGTTATTGTGTTAAGACATGTATATTCTACATTTACTAAGTTTCACATGTACCCTT
>CAUYPK010083678.1:0-20535 GCA_963574355.1 Loris lydekkerianus | reverse complement strand
AGCTTCATAGACCATTTGACACATTTTCATCCCAATAGTCAACATAGCCTTCCTGGCATTTTCCTAGTTACCGTGGCATGACATTTACATTTCACATTTGCTGAGTTTCACCCTTACCCTTGTAAGATGCCCCGTAGGTGTAATTCCACCAGTACCCCTCCCTCCACCCCCCTACACCCTCCCTCTTCTCCCTTTCCCCTATTCTTAGGTTGTAACTGGGTTATAGCTTTCACGTGAAAGCCCTAAATTAGTTTTATAGTAAGGCTGAGTACATTGGATACTTTTTCTTCCATTCTTGAGATACTTTACTAAGAAGGATATGTTCCAACTCCATCCATGTAAACATAAAAGAGGAAAAGTCTCCATCTTTCTTTAAGGCTGCATAATATTCCATGGTGTACATATACCACAATTTATTTTGGCGTATTTTTGATGTTTGTCCATTTAAATGGGATGATTGTTGTAAATGGCTACACTTAGTAAATATGTAAATAAGTCATTGTTTATTTAGGCATTCCCTTTTATTGGATGCATGTCAATATAATTGTTGTTGTATGTGCCAGAGTACATAGTGGTGTGATCCTCATAAACACCTTCATTGCTCTTTTAATTTGGATACATACTTACTTTATATAGTTGCTAATTGAGGGTACTTAACTTTTTTTTTTTTTTTTTTGCTGTTTTTGGCTGGGGCTGGGATTGAATCCACCACCTCCGGCACATGGGGCCGGCGCCCTACTCCTTTGAGCCACAGGCACCACCTGGTACTTAACTTTTTTGATTGTGTGAAGCTGGGCATCATTAATTATGAATTATTAATTATAAAATACTTTAGCTATATTAAAGGTATGTGCTAAATATGTTTTTGCCTAATTCCTGCAACATTATCACTATACCGTTTTAGTGTAAACATTAACCAGACCATCTTAAAGTATGCTGTGCTGTAGCCTTTCCTAAGAAGTATGGGGGAACTCATTTCAGAGAGCTAAAGAAAGTTCTCCAGGTTTAAAGAATACACAGAAAGGTTTTGAACAAGTGAAAATAAGTTTAAAAAATAGGATCAGAGGGGGCAGTGCCTGTGGCTCAAAGGAGTAGGGTGCTGGCCCCATATATCAGAGGTGGCTGGTTCAAACTTGGCCCTGGCCAAAAACTGAAAAAAAAAAAGAAAAAAAAAAAAGGATCAGAGGTGAACTGGTAAAGGAATAAGGTCTCAGATAATGAACATACAACTGGGTGGAGTAGTATGCTGAAAGAAGAGGTGGGAAAGGGGGCAGGTTCACTTGTTTGGTGTAGGGGTTGGCACATAGGAAGTGGGGGGGCTGATAGCTAAAAGGCCCATTGGACACAGCCTTCTTCTCTCCTCTCCATCAACTGGCTGCTTCTTCACATTCAGCGAGACCTTCCTAGCCCCAAGGCCTACAACACACCTACCTGCACCAGACAGAACTCTAAAGATGCCCCTCAGATTCCTGTCCCCTGGCTGTTTAATCAAACACCAACCTGCTGGGAAGGGACTTTGCGGATGGAATTAAGGTTACTAACCAAAGGACTTTAACGTAGGGAAGGGAATCTTGGATTACTTGGGTGGGCCCAATGTGATCATATGAGCCCTTTAAAGCAACCAAAAAGGCAAGAGAGCTTGTCAGGTACATGCAGCGAGAGAGATGAGGCAGGTGAGCTCCAAGAGATTCAGAGCACGCAGAGACCTTGGGCCCACATTACTTGCCCTGAAGATGGAGGAATGGGACCCTGCAGGTGACCTCTATAGGCTGAGAGGACCTCCAGCCTACAACCTGCAAGGAAATACCTCCAGCCTACAACCTGCAAGGAAATGGGGCCCTTATCCTATAGCTGCCAATGCCAGAATGGGCTTGGAAGCAGATCTTTTCCCAGAGCCTGTAGAAGGGAACACAACCCTGTTTACGCCTTCTGAAATCTGGAGCAGAAAATGAGAAACACCAGACTGAATCTCATTTTCTGACTATGCAACTGTGAGCTAGTAAGTGGGTGTTTTAAACCACACAATTTGGGGTAATTCTTTTCTAAAAATAATAGAAAACTAATATAGTCCTAATCATATTTAAGCTTAACTTCCCATGCCAAATACCCAGACCTTTGCTTGTATGCCTTTCTCTGCCTAAACTGCTTGAGGTAGCCCTCCTCATCCTTCAGAATGCCTATGTCAGCTCTTTCAGGGAGCTTCTCTTGATATAATTCAGTGTAATTTAGATGCTCGTATTCTGCGCTAAAATTAGAACCTATGAATACCCCTGTCTTTGAACTTATATACTGATAATCACAGATTTATCTGTCTATATTCCTCTTTAGACTAAATGCCTTTTGATAAGAGTTAATTGTTCAACTTTGAATCTTCAGTGACTACTATGGCACCTGGCATTGATACTCATACAGATATGATTGCTGAAACTCTGATTAAAGGAAGAGTGGTTTTCAGGTTAAGGTCAGTGAGTTGGACCAAAATGTTTAGTCACAAAAATTGAATACTGATTTTTTTTGGCCTATTTATAGAAAAAAATGCAGAGATGAAAAATTACCAATTTTAAGCCTTATCCTATAAATTATACTTCAGGATTTTGCCACCTGCTATTGTTTGTCTTCTAGGAACACCTAGTCCATATGAGAAGAGATAAGCACATTGTTAACAGTAACAACAACAAAAAGCAAAAAAAAACTTAGGAAAAGTCATTGGTGCTAAAAAAGAAAAAAGTATTTTTCCCTATGAATTCACATGTAGTAGTTATGATTATGGATTTATATTGCATAATATAATTTAGTTATGTTTTACTGGTTGATGACTTTAGTCCTAGTTTACATGACACAAATATCCCGGTATTTGACCACATGCTGTGAATAGCGCTAACTTACTCTCATCTGAGTCAGGTAGATGGTCTCTGCTCTATAAAACCATGGAATTTGGGGTCATTTGCTTAGTGATTTGTCCACTTAGTTTAAAATGAGGCACAACACAACAAAAAAATAATCCGGGGAAGGTTTGAGACAAAGTTATTTGGCTAGTTTTCCTCCTCTCTCTGAACTGTTAAATGCACATTTTGGAAAGACATGGAGTGGGAGGCACACGGTGGGAATTACTGCCACACATCTCCGTACATTGTGTCAGAATTATTTACTCTCGCCACAGCCTCTTTTCGTAAAGAGTGTATGTTTGAAAATCTAGTAATAGTCAACTCTGCTCAGTTTCACATAATTTTTAATTGCCACACTGTATCCCCAAGAAGACTAATTTTACTGTGCTTTATAGAAGGGCTAATTTAGCAGTCTTCACTTTATAACAATTCTTCAGAAGAAAACAAAAAGGAACAAAACATATGAAACTCTAAAAAAAAAAAAAAGTTAGACAGTAATGGCACTGGAAAAGCAAAATGACTTTTATCTCCATTGTCCCAAAGCATCATGACTCTGCATGTATGGTCAGAGAAGGACATTAACATTTCAATTCATGAGAGTACTACTTGGCAGAGGTTCCCTGGTGGACAAAAGCAGTTACTTTGTCTGTAAGTAGGCCCAACTTACTCCTCGGAAGTGATTTGAACTGTGGGAAAACCGTAGGAGTATGTATAAAATAATCTTCAACTAAATCAGCAGTAATTTTATACTTAGGCAACCTTGTTTAATTCTCAAGGCAGGCAAGTTTCCTAGTCTGTGCTGGTTTCTTGCACAGATGGGCTCTCACTAGGAAGGCTTCTTAAAACTATTTAATGTATATGTTCTTTTTAATTGTATCCAAACTTATATTTGCATATTTATTTCCCCCACATCAGTCTAATCCAGATGGACAAAATGTAAATGGGAAAACAATCAAAGTCATTATGATCTTTAATATTTTCATCTGTTCCTTTGATCTACATATTTGTCAAAATTCTCATTTTCTACATTTTAGAAAATATATTTTATAGCTCTGAGTATATGTAATTCTTCATATTATGCCCTTTAGAACTAATGCTGTCAGCCTGATGGATGTTCATTTGTCAATTTAATCATGTAGCCAATATTTGAAAGTCCCTAGAGGTAAAAGCCATATATTTGTGATAGTTGGCACTCAGTAATCTTTTTGAATTAATACTAGGTTGTAAGGAAAGTGTGGGATAATTCATATTGAATACGATCAGTTTTCTAACCTGGGGGCACCAGTGTAAAGGAGACAGCAGATATGTGGCATTTGTTCTGAGTCTTGACTCGTAAATAGAATTAAAACAAACAAAGAATCAAACACTTGTCAATCAAAACACAATGGCCCAATGTTTGAGGATCAATCATCTGTTGAAATAACCCCATTTGGCCATTAGTATTGTTTTTGTTTAGATGGCTGCTTCCTGTAAGGAATACAGTGTACAAATATGGATCAGGGAGACCCTCAGTAAGATCCTAACTGATCATAGAGGTCTTACCAGTGACTTACTTACCATTGATATCTAACCACCATGTCCAAGGAAGAACTGATAGAGCTAACTTTCTATTTCTAGAGGCAGATGGTGAAATTAAACCCTTTTCCATATAGATCTGAAGAATGAATTAAGAGAATCCAACCTAGTCATTTTGAAGAAAAGATGTACTTAGAGCCTCTTCTAGGACATATTTAAAAGGGGGCTCTAAGGTACTGTAAAATAGTTGGGGACACCTGAATGATCTAGGAAGGCGTAAGTACAGGCCTTAAGTTCACATATAAACAGGTGGCTGATGGGGGCCCCTTACATTGCCATGTCTGAATTTACTTATTTTCCTTAGTATTTTTCTGATACTTGTTTCAGTCTTGACACATGTTATTGCTCCAGGGCCCATGACTCATTGGAGAGTTAGAATCTGAGAGCATCGCACATTGTCATAGTTTCTAGAGCAAGTTGGTCCTAACTATTGCATTCCTGGCCCCTCATTGATGGGCACCAGTCTCTTCTTTTTTTTTGCTTTTTGTTGTTGTTGTTGTTGTTGTTGTGGATTCATTGAGGGTAAAATGAACCAGAATACACTGATTGCATTTGTTAGGTAAAGTCTCTTATAATCGTGACCCATCTGTGGGTCATACCCTGTGCCCCCCACACTCCTCCCTCTTTACCTCTCTCAGAACCTCCCTTCTCCACTCCCCCCCATGTACTAGGTCATCAATTATCCTTGAATCAGAATTGAGTCCATAGGATTCTTGCTTCTCCATTCTTGAGATGCTTTAAGGATGATGTGTTCCATTCCATCCAGTTTAATATAAAAGATGTAAAGTCTCCATTTTTTTAAATGGCTGAATAGTATTCCACAGTATACATACACCACAGCTTGTTAATTCCTGGGTTGGTGGGCATTTAGGCTGTTTCCACATTTTAGTGATTGTAAATTGAGCTGCAATAAATAGTCTAGTGCAAACATCCTTGTGATAAAATTATTTTTTTTGTCTTCTGAGTAGATGCCCAGTAATGGGATTTCAGGATCAAATGGGAGGTCTGGTTTGAGTTCTTTGATGAATCTCTATACTTCCTTCCAAAAAGATTGTATTAGTTTGCAGCCCCACCAGCAGTGTAAAAGTGTTCCCTTTTCTCCACATCCACATCAGCATCTGCAGTTTTGAGATTTTGTGATGTGGGCCTTTCTCACAGGGATTAGATGATATCTTAGGTGGTTTTGTTTTGCATTTCTCCGGTAATTAGGGATGAAGAGCATTTTTTCATATGCTTATTAGCCATTTGTCTATCTTCTTTAGAGAGGGTTCTATTCATTTCTCTTGCCCAGTGATATAAGGGATTGTTGGCTCTTTTCATGTTGATTATTTTGAGTTCTCTGTAGATCTAGTTATCAAGATTTTGTCTAATTCATAATATGCAAATATCCTTTCCCATTGTGTAGGTTGTCTATTTGCTTTTATTGTCTCCTCAGCTATACAGAAGCTTTTCTGTTTAATTAAGGACCAGTTGTTACTGCAATTGCTGCAGAAGTCTTCTTCATAAAGTCTTTTCCCAGTCTGTTATTTTCAAGTGTTTTCCCCATATTTTCTTCGAGGATTTTTATTTGTTTCATGCCTTAGATTTAGATCTTTTATCCATCTTGAATCATTTTTGTGAGTGGAGAAAGGTGTGGGTCCAGTTTCAGTCTTTTACATGTGGATATCCAGTTCTTCCAGCACCATTTATTGAATAAGGATTTATTCCCTTGTGTATGTTCTTGTTTAGTTTATCAAAGATCAGGTGGCTGTAAGATATTAGTTTCATCTCATGGTTTTCTATTCTATTTCAAATGTCTATATCTCTATTTTTGTGCCAATACCATGCTATTTTAGTCACTATGCCCTTGTAGTATAGCTAAAAGTCTGGTAGGCTGATGACCCCAGCTTTGTTTTTATTACTAAGAATTGTCTTAGTTATATGGGTTTTTTTTTTTTTCTGGTTCCATATAAAATGAAGAATTATTTTTCTAGGTGTTGAAAGTATGATGCTAGCATTTTAATGGGATGGCATTGAATCTGTAGATTGCTTTGGGAAGTATAGACGTTTTAACAACATTGATTCTTCCCAGGCATGAGCATGGTATGTTCTTCCATTTGTTAATATCTTCAGCTGTTTCTTTTCTTAGGGTTTCATAATTTTCTTTGTAGAGGTCCTTCATCCCTTTTGTTAGGTATATTCCTAGGTATTTCATTTTCTTTGAAATGACTGTGAAATGACTGATTGTGTTCTTAATTAGCTTCTCATCCTGGCTTTTATCAATGTATACAAAGGCCACTGACTTGTGGACATTGATTTTATATCCTGAGACATTACTGTATTTTTTGATCACTGCCAGGAGTCTTGTGGTTGAGTCTTTGGGGTTCTCTAAATATAAGATCATACCATCAGCAAAGAGGGAGAATTTGACCTCCTCTGCTCCCATTTGGATACCCTTTATTACCTTCTCTTGCCTAATTTAATTGTATTGGCTAGAACTTCCAGCACTATGTTGAATAGTAATGGCGATAGAGGACAACCTTGTCTAAGTGGAAAAGCTTTGAGTTTTACTCCATTCAGTAAAATATTAGCTGTGGGTTTGTCATAGATGGCTTCGATCAGCTTAAGAAATGCACCACCTATGCCTTTCACTAATAAATAAGATGCAAAAATTCTCAACAAAATTCTAGCCAATAGACTACAGCTTTTCATTAAAAAAAGTCATATATCATGATCAATTAGGTTTCGTCCCATGGATGCAAGGCCGGTTTAACATATGCAAATCCATAAACATAATTCACTATATCAACAGAAGCAGAAGCAAAGACCCTATGATCCTCTTGTAACATCTTTATTGTGTTCATTTTTTTCTTCCTCCTACTTAAAAGTAAACTCTGCAATATTTGTTTGTTTTCATGGATGTATCCCCAAAAATATAAAAAAGTGCTTTGGCACATTATAAGTTTTTTTTTTTAATCGATGCATAATAGATGCACCTATTTGGGGGGTACATGTGATAATATTATACATTCATATAATGGGTAAGGAACAAATCAGTGTAATGGGAATATTGATCACCTTCAATATTTATTTTTTCTTTATTCTAGGAAAATTTGAGTTATTCTCTTTTGGCTATTCTGAAATGTGTAATAGATTATTGTCAACTATAGTCACCCTTCTGGCCTAGGTTTTCTTTCTTCTATTTGTGTGTTTAATTCTTAATGTATGTTCATTGAATAAATGAATACATGGCTCCCATGTCTACATCAACGTCATAAATAGGAACAGATTTATTTTGCACTCTTAATAGTTATTCAAAATACATATTTGCTAGGTATCTTTCTTTTAATCAAGTGTTATTGCACAAGACAGTATTTCTCTGTTCAGTATGAAAGAATTAGCTATTACAGTGAAGAAATATATAAAGATAGGTGAGAATGGCTTTGGTAAGCTAGAGGTGCTAAAAGAATGTTAGATTTGCATTCATACAATAGTATACTCTAGGAAATAAAGGTATTACCCAAAGCTCATGTTATCATGAGCATGAATTTTATTAACTTGCTCTTAGTGTATGAACAGAGATGACAGCATACTACACCTGAAAGAAAAAATAAAATATTGCCTTGCACCTCCTCTTGAGTAAAACAGAAATCTCACTAGCCTGCAGTGCTTAAAGATCTTCCATGTGAAAAGGGGGAAAAAAGGTTGAGAAAGTTTAACTGGACAGTCCAGCAGTAATGTATTCCTCGAGGAGAGAACATAGAGTCCCTGTCAAAACCACCTTCTGTGCATCATTAAAAGGAGATATAACAATGATTTTAGAAAAATTAGATTTTTTAAAATCTATAATTTAAATCATTCCTTGTAAATTCTTGGAAATTATGTCCTAGATGAGATGGCTGAAGAAGTTATGAAATTCCAGACCTACCTGGTTTGACGTGACTAGTAGCAAAACATAAATTTTTGACGAAAGGTCCACAGGCCTATGACAAAATTTGAATAAATAGGTCAATTACATGAGTAGAGATGACACACAAGACCAGCAATAGACTAAGGATTGGTCCACGTGAGCTGTGTGCACAGTGTGGGTTCCGAGTGTAGGAGTGTTTGTCTAGGGAAAGTAATACAGTAATGGACACTCAAAATAATATGGAAGGGTGAACAATCCACTTTCATGATAACCTAATACTTTTTAATAGTGTCCAAACTCCTAAGGTTTCAGAGAAAAAAACCTTGAAATTGGAGAGTGGTTAGTTTTACATGAAATGTTCTTGTTTGTTGAATTTCTTATGCTATTAAGCCATATAGATATAAAGCAAAAATATATTTTAGTATATTGTCTCTTCAAACTACACTCTCAGTGAAGGATGTATAGCAAATCATTTGTAGGACTATGGAAAAATGACAGAGTGCTGGTTTCTACTCAGAAGAATGAGATCCAAAAGCTCTGAGTGGAGACACAGCCGCCGCTGTGTGACAGGGAAGTTGCACAGGTGATTCTGATGGCTGTTACTGACTTCTAATTACTACATAAAGAAAACCTGCTTTAATTCGTATCAAAATAAAGGGAAGATACGGAATAGGAAACAGATGACGAGTCACGGTATCCGTTAAACACTCCTGAGATTTACAATTCTGAAACTGTGAAAGCTTTCAGTGCAAAAGAAAAAAAAAGACTTCATAAAACCTGCCTCGCCTTCATCTGGCATTTGCGACATCAGATCTGAAGTGACATAAGGCTGTCATGTTCTTTCTTCATCCTATGTGTGAAGAGTCAGGGGATTTGTTACCGAATGAATGTGTTATACACAAAACTGTGCATGTAGTATGAGGATGTGGATAGATATCTGGGTACGTTCAGTTCTGGATGTGCTGTATTCCTCTTCTAGAATCTGAAGAATTCCAAATCTTACAAAGTAGCCCCAGTAAGTTTTGGATCAGACACGATAGAGTTGTGATGGCTTCAGCAGACATTCTGTCTGTCCTATTCAAATGATTTGAGCAACTTCTACTACTTGACTCTGACTCCTTGAGGGCAAAGACTCTGTATGGTCATCTTGAAAAATAGCAACATTACACACTGATCATGTAAAGGCTCACCATCCCCATTACGAGGATGAACAGCCTGCGGAGAGTCAATGAACTACCATGGTGCTCCTAGGATGGGCACAGGGTGGGTAATCTGTGAATATTTAGTAATTTGAACATTGCCTTAAATTTAGTTGAACTAGCTAATTATTTTTCCCCCTTAAAGGACTTGGTGTAAAGGAATACACCAATATGTAATGGTCAAAGATATTTTTAAAAAGAAAATATTTAATAAATAATTTTAGAAGATTTATATAAATATTTTCCAAACCCTGTGAGCAAATAAGATTGCAAATTTATGATCAGAGCCAGCTTTAAGGATTGAGATTAATATACAGGGTGGACATAAAGTTGGTGTGCAATGTGAAATAGTTTAACATAGTAAATTGCACACGAACAATGTTATGTTGACCTTTGTATAAAGGTAGAATTTATATAAAATTGTGATGCCAAAATGTTTCTTCATGATTTTTCATATTCTTTATAGACATTACACTCATTTTTATGAACTTTTCTCTAGTTACATATACTCAACGTTAGAGGAGCATACCAGTAATATGGAAAATGGATTTGGAATAAAGGGTGCAGCATGGTCACTTGTCCCCTTCATTCCCTTTCCATGAGCGAGGTCTTCAGCAGCTGAATTGGGGGGCATTTTACAGAATGTAAATGTCTGCACTGGAGACTTAGCAGCCTACTCTGACAGCATTGGCATTTGCTGAATGGCTACTGTTTTCAGTCTTGGCATAGGGAATTGCCAGTTTTCAAATGCAAGTGTAAGTGAGGGCAGAGGATTAAGAATACAAAGGTTGAGTTTGGCTGCAGTGCCACACTTCTGTGCAAATCATGAAATTTCCCTGGGTCTTCTTCACCATTTGTGAAATTAAGATTGTCAAACTCATGTGACACTGAATGGTTATGCGCACACGTGAACCATGTTCCAAGATGGCTTTGAAAATTATTATTGTATATTTAATGTAGGCCAAGGGTTGGTTGAATGCACTGAGTGAATCAAATAATGTTTTTCACACGAAATTTCTGAAAATAGAAAATAAATGACTAGTTTGAAAATAAATTATTACTTCCTTAAAAATGGTTAATGTTAGGAAAGTAGACACATCTGGTATATTGTCTACGAGCTTAGATGTTGACATCAGACATGACATGTTTAATCTGCCTCCTGGCTCTGCCCCACTGTGACCTTGGCCCAGCCATCTCTAAGCCTCTCCAAGATGCATGCTTGCATGCTCCTGTTCTATAAAAGTAAAGCACAATAGGGCCCGGATCACAGAGGAAACACATGGCAGTTGATTTTCAATAAATATGTGTTAGGTGCCCAAAGGGACAAAGCGAAAACTTGTTTAGCCTTTCCCTGCCTCCAAAAAATAAATGTAGAAGTGAGGTATGTGTAGGGAGGGGAGGCACTGTTCAAGTGTAACCACACTTAAAAACAAAACAGAGCGTCTATGGGATTTATTTGACTATTCCCCTTTGAAAATTATTAAATGTCTTTATTCTTCTAGGAATTAATTCTCTCTAGTCATTGGTGGTGTCTTTCTAAGATTAATGCTTAAAACTGAAATTCTTTGTTAAAACACCTCATTCTATACAATGCTAAAAAGAAGATGAGAGGAAAATGGTGGAAAAATTGAATAGTTTCTGGGAATATGGTGGCCTAGATAACTAGGGAAAAGTAATAGCAGCAGCCTCCCAACACAAAACACCCTTGCTATCTAATTTTTTAAATCAAATAAATAGATAATAAGACCAACAATGTTTCTTTAAAACCATAGTTTTGGTTTTTTTTTTTTGTTTTTTTTTAAGAAATTTAAAGGATATCTTTGGAGACCTAAAATAAATGTGACTCAAACCCAGATAGGTAAGGAGTAGAATAGTGACTGCCTGCAGGCATCTGCCAATCATTAGTAACTCAGACTCTTGTTTTTCACTCACATGAGGGAAAAACACAACACTGGAGGGCCCAAAGAATGTTATCAAATCAGAACTCGCCAACACAAGGCCAGGAGCTCAGAAAAACTATACTCTCAGTGAAAATATTGACTGAAAAAAATGCCCTAAATAGGAAGGAACCTTGGAAACAGTTGTCTTATCATAGGTTCTAAAGAGAAGGAGAAAAAGAAATCTCCCTTGAAAATCTGTTAAGCATGAGCTGTTCCTTAAATGGGCGGATAGACCAAAATCTCACTACTTACTTATAAGTCTAAAGAATTCCAGGTTAAGAATTTATTTTATTTTATTTATTTATTTATTATTAAATCATAGCTGTGTATACTAATGTGATCATGGGGCACCATACCCTGGTTTTATAGACCATTTGACACATTTTCATCATACTGGTTAACATAGCCTTCCTGGCATTTTCTTAGTTATTATGTTAAGACATTTACATTCTACATTTACTAAGTTTCACATATACCCTTGTAAGTGGTAATTTGTGGGATTAAGAATTTATTTTAAAGTGATCCCATGTTGTTTTCTTAGGCCTTTCACAGAACTAATCATAAATTGTCTCTAGGGGAATACATTAACAAATCAGTCCTTAAACTAGTATCTCCACAAACAATGTGCTGGTAAGTATGACTGCATAATCAAAAGTTACCAACTACACAAGGAAATGTGTGATGAGAAACAGCAGTAAATATAACCAGCAGACTCAGGACCACGGAGATTTCAATTATTAGAGTTATCTATATAAGATGCAAAATAGTATGTTAAACTTATACATGCCAATGAATGAAGAGGGAATTGAAAATATTAATAAGGCATGAAGACTGGGTCGTGTGAAAATGACTCACAGTCCTTTTAGGAATAGAAGTCTTAAAAGATCAAAATGGAAAGTTTGAGTTAGACAAAGAGAATTAGCGAAGCATAGAATACATCTGAAATATGTCTTTCCGGAATGATATGAGGAGAAATGGGAAATATCTAAAAGAAATTAAGACACAGGAAGTAAGATGTTCTAGTGTGCATCTAATCCAAATCCCAGAAGATGAAAATGGGGAAGAAAAAATATTTGAAGGGGGAAAAAGCAAAGGCTTAGAATTTTTCCTAATTGTTGAAATGCATGAATCTTCAGATATGGGAATCACAATAAATTCAAAACAGGAAAAAAATTTCATGCCCAGACCATAGCCAGACATATGAGAATAAAATAACATGTTATCAACAGAAAAGTAGCTATAAAAGTGTAACGAGAGCGAAACAAATTATCAGTAAAGAGATATCAGATAGTTGATTTCTAATCAGCAATGGTGGAGACCAGGAGAATGACATCTTCACTGAGCTACAGGAAATGCATCTTACAATAATATACCCTGTAAACATTTTTTGGGGGTGTGTGTGAAGGCAATAGCCAAGTGGACATTTCCAGAAAAATAGAAGCAAACTTTATCTTCAAAGTTTCTTTTTTTTACTTTTTTTATTTTTATTTTATTTATATTTTTTTTAGTTTTTTTTTTTTTTTTTGTCAAATCATAGCTGTATACATTAGTGCAATCGCCTGTACCCATTCTAAGATGCACCATAGATGTGGCCCCACCTATTACCCTCCCTCCACCAATATCTTCAAAGTTTCTTTAGACCCTCACTGAAGAAATTTTTCAAGGCAACATTAAGATTAAGATAAAAGAAAAATAGTCTTAAAAAGGCAATCTGAGCTGCAAGAAGGAATTTGTCAATAAAAATTGTTAATTGTTCGATTTTAATGTATTTTAAATATATTATTGATCTCTTTTTAATTATAAACAAATATACTATACTAAATAGCTATCATAGTGATTCATTTTTTAAAAAACAAGCAAATTTTAAACACCAGAGGAAACTGAAATTCTGGAAAAGTTTACATATAAGTTGGGAAGGGGTTAAGTTTGTTGAATTTGGGGGAGTAGAATGCTGAAATTGATTAACTAGATTTTGCTAAATTAAGTATGCAGAGTGACATTCCTAAGGCAACTTTTGAGTGAATAGAAATAAAAAATATATAACATCTAAACCAGCCACAAAGAAGAAGAAAAGAAATGAAACGCAAATAAAATCTCAATCAACCTGAAGGAAGACAAAATTTAAAGAAAGGAAACTTTTGGCAATAGAGAATATGAAATGAAGTGGTAAGAAAAAATTGTTAGTA
The DNA here is from genome assembly GCA_963574355.1 of Loris lydekkerianus. NCBI lineage: Eukaryota > Metazoa > Chordata > Mammalia > Primates > Lorisidae > Loris > Loris lydekkerianus. Next base: position 6,861 of record CAUYPK010083678.1, on the reverse strand, counting down.
AGTAAAACTAATGTAACTTTTCTCTTAAAGAACAAAGATCGTGGGAGGCACCTGTGGCTCAACGGAGTAGGGTGCTGGCCCCATATACCAGAGGTGGTGGGTTCAAACCTGGCCCCAGCCAAAAACTTAAAAAAAAAAAAAAAAAAAAAAAAAAAGATGGTCAGATTACCTTAAAACATTTCCATTCATGTATTGTGTTTCAATGTTCTGTTGTTGCATAACAAGTACCACAAACTTTGTGACATAAAACAAGATGCATTTGTTAACTCACTGGTAGGTCAGGAGTCTATGTAGATGCCACAGGGGTTCTCTGCTTAGAATCTTATAAATTTTAAATCAAGGATTGGCCAGTTTGGGCTCTTCCCTGGAGGAGATGGGGAGGAACTTGTTTCCCAGCTCATTCAGCTGGTTGGCAGAATTCAGATCCTTTTGTTTGTGGAGCTGGGTCTGTGTTTTCTTGTTGGCTGTTACTAGCCCCTGTCAAATGGTTTCTTCTATGTTGGCAAAAAAGAACATCCCTTCTGTTTTATCCTTCTCAAGCATCAAACATCTCTGACATCTATTGCTCTTAAAGAGCTCATGTGATTAAATGAGGCTCACCCAGTAATTATTAGAGGTCATACTCAGAATTTTGCTTAGCACACAAAACTGAAAATCTGAAAATAAAATGGAGGAAAACAAATATTAGGAAAGAGATGTGTAAAATAAAATTAATGTAGTTATATTGATATCTAGCAAAGTAGACTTTTGGGGAGAAACAAAGCATTTTTAAGATTAAAGAAGGGCTTGGCATTGTGGCTCAAACCTGTAGTATTGGCACTCTGGGAGGATGAGCAGGTGGATTGCCTGAGCTCAGGAGTTTGAGACCAGCTTGAGCAAGAGTGAGATCCTGTGTCTAAAAATATCAGGGCATTGTGATGGGTGTCTGTAGTCCCAGCTACTTAGGAGGCTGAGGCAAGAGAATCACTTGAGCCCAAGAGTCTGAGGTTGCTGGAAGATATGACACTATGGCACTTTACCGAGGGAAGCAAAGTGAGACTCTGTCTCAAAATAATAATAATAATAAGATTTAAAAAGGGTACTACATAATAAAGGTGTAACAATTTTAAACTTGTATATACCTTATAATACACTTTCAAAATTTATAAAGAATAAATTGACAGAATTTGATAACTGACAAATCTACCACCATGGTGCTATGGTAAAAAAGAGAAAAAACTAAAAATCAGCAAAGTAAGCATTTCACATTAAGAACTTAGAAAGAAATAAACAACAACAACTAAAAAACAAACAAGAGAACCAGATCCCCTGCTACCCTTATTTACCCTTCACCTTTGGGCCCTGTATCCCAAAAAAAAGGTTAGAGGCAGTTAAATCAGGTCGAGGTCCAATATCACTGGCTCACCTATGGTGCATCTTACAAGGGTACATGTGAAAGTTACTAAATGTAGAATATAAATGTCTTAACACAATAACTAAGAAAATGCCAGGAAGGCTATGCTACCCAGTTTGATTAAAATATTTCAATTGTATATAAAACCAGCACATGGTGCCCCATGATTGCATTAATGTACACAGCTATGATTTAATTAAAGAAAGAGATAGAGAGAGCACAAATAAATAACTGTTAAGCAGAAAAAAAAAAGAAGAAGAATAGAGTTAGAGTCTCACACTACTCAATTTCAAACTTACTACAAAGCTACAGTAATCAAAACAATGTGGTGATGGCAAAAGAATAGACATAAAGATCATTGTATAAAATTGAAAGACCATAAATAAATAAATTTAGAGTCAGTTGATTTTCAACAGAAGAGCAAAGATTATTCAATGGGGGAAGTGAATACATTTTTCAACAAACAATACTGAGACATTTTCATATCCATATATACCATACACAGAAATTAACTCAAAATGAATGATATACTTAAATGCAAGTGCTAAAACTATAAAACTCTAAAAAGAGAATATGGAAGAAAATTTTTGTTACTTTGGGTTATTTAAAACCTTTTTAGATATGACACCAAAATCACAAAGAATCGTAAAAAGATATAATTTAGACTTCATCAAAATTTAAAACTTTTATGCTTCAAATGACATCTTCAAAAAGTAAAAAGATGACTTACAGAATGGGACAAAATATCTGCAAATCACATATCTGATGAGAAAGTAGTATGCAGAATATATAACGGACTCATAACTTAATAATAAAATCAAGAGAATTAAAAAATATATAGAGAATCAAAGAAAGTAAAAAAATGGCCAATAAGTACATAAATATTATCTCAACATCAATAATTATTAGGTAAATGCAAATCAAAACCAAAATGAGACATAATTGCACAACTATTAGGATAGCTATAGTTGAAAGGTAGAAAATGCAAGTGTTGGTGAGAATGTAAAGACAATAAAATCCTCCTATCTCCCTAACAGGAATGTAAAATGGTGCAACTGCTTTGTGAAACAGTTTGACAGTGCCTCAAAAAGTTAAACACAAAGTTATTACAATGGCCCAGCAATTCCACTCCTATGTATATAACAAAGAGAATTGGAAACACAAAGTCCACACAAAAACTTGCATAAGAATTTTCATGGTAAATTATTCATAATATTTAAAAAAGCAAAAAAATCCAAATGTCTAACAATTGATGAATGGATAAACAAAATGTGGTATACCGATACAATGAAATATCATTCATCAAAACAACGTAAGGAAGAACAGATGCATGCTACAACTTAGATGAACCTTGGAAACATTATGCTAAATGAAAGAAGCCAGTCACAAAAGGTTGCAAGTTAAAAAAATCCCACTTACAGGAAATGTCTAAAATAAGCAAACACATAGAAATAGAAATAGATTGATAGTTTCTAGAGTTGGAGACAGAGGTTGAATGAGAAGTGACTGCTAATGGGTGTGGGATTTGTTTAGAACATGAAAATGTTCTGAAAGTGTGATGATAATTGCACAACTCCGCGAATGGAATAAAAATCATCAAATTGTATACTTTAAATGGGTTAATTGCATGGTATGTGAATTACATTTCATCTATGAAAAAAACAAAGATAACTGATGGAAACAATAATGACAAAGAAACAAAAAATCCCAAACATCTGTAAGAAGAATTCCATAAAGTTTTACATTCATTCTGTGTTGTATTCGATCTTTGGCCAAGTGGCACAAAGAGGAGGTAAAAGAAAGAGGTAGGTGAATATTGAGGCCTCAAAACCAGTCAAGTTGAGTGAAGTGGGAATTCTAGAGAAAATATTAAAAAGTACAGAAAGAAAAAGCTGGGCACACTGAATATAAACTTTGCTAACCTCAGTTTTACTGTGGGCCAGCCTTTTCTTCCCAGATGGTTATCCACTATTCTTCCACTTAACTTCTCAGATCTTGCCAGCAACCTCAGGACCTGTATCTTCTCTCTCTTTGCCTGTCACTTACTAGTATATGTTTATGTCTCTTCTGTTTTATTCACTCTAAAGTTTTTATATTTGCTCACTAGGAATGACCTTTTACCTTTCCCGTTAACCAATTCCCCCTCCAAAAATACTGTGGGTTCCCATGTTTAACACATTAGTGGACCAAATTATTTCATTTGAGTGCTGCAGTTCACACACACCCAGGTGTATGCAAGTCAAAAATATCACACCTACAGCGCATCTTACAAGGGTACATGTGACATTTCCTAAGTATAGAATATAAATGTCTTAACAATAACTAAGAAAATGCCATGAAGGCTATGTTAACCAGTTTGATGAAAATATTTCAAATTTTATACAAAACCAGCACATTGTACCCCATGATTGCATTAATGTACACAGCTATGATTTAATTAAAAAAAAAAAATACCATAAGAATCAAAAGAAAGGGAAAAGAGGAACATATCCATGTATCAGTCTCATCTTCCTCATAATTTCCTGACTTACAGCCCCTGACTACAGCAAAATTGAACTCAAAGCCATCCCACAGAGCTCATATTTCTTAAAGTACATCAGGCTTTTTCTGAGATAATTTCCCCTCTGGATTCTTTTCAAACCTGTGGCTACCACCTATATAGCCAGATGCACTCTAATCCCAGTGCTTACCATTTTAAGGTCCTATACTCTGCAATTTTCTGTAATTTTTCTAAAACTATAATCATCTGATAATGTCCTGACTTTTCATTTTACAGGGGGACTGCTGATAGTATGAAAACCTTGCCCTAAAAAATAAAAATTGTCTCTAGTCTCTGGAAAGACAATACTCAATCAGAGCCATCCTGGGTGTAATTTCCCAGCAGCAGAATTAGCCCAGCGGGAACAGCGTTTATAAGAACTCTGGAAACACCCAAAGAGCAGACAAGACACTATTTTATGACTGAGTTAAATGTTTCTGAGTGGCATGGTCTGAGTTTTTACGTGGGCTATATACAAAATTAGGTCACACAATGAACTCTGGGGGGGGGGGGGGGGATGGTGGGGCAGCAGCTACCAGAAAAAGAAGAAGGAAACCTTTAGGATTATTGCAGAACAGCTAACAGCACATTGTATTAGCTGGTTTCAATTAGAGTGAGTGATACTGACTGTGGATAATGGGAGGCGGTCTGGGAGAACATGCTGAAACAATTAGCACTTTAAAAGAACATCTCCTTTGGTTTCTATGAGGAGCATCTGTTTATATTGATTTCCCATAAAAGAGAAAATAGCTTGAAATAGCTTTATGTTACCTGGAATATAAACATCTCTTTACACACCTATATCATCAGCCCCTGTCAGAGAACAAAACCAAAATTCTTTTCCAAAGTTGTAATATTTCTTCTTTCAAAGTCTTAAAGAGTTGTATATTAACTCCTGGAACCTTTTCTTGCACCAGTCTGAATTCTTTTATGAAGAAATGCCCTCACAAATAGATATAAATAAGTAGTCCTAAATTGATAACAGGTTATTACCTGTTTTTATGCTCTTCCTCATCAATTTATTCTTCTACTCCCTCTGGAATGACCTATCCTTGTCTTTCTTTCCTCCTAGGAGTGATCGAGCAATTACTATTGTGTCAAGTATCATGTCAATAATTCCTATTTATTATTTTATGTAAATCTCAAAATAATCCTTTTGTGTGCATAAGCTCAAAGACATTAAGTAAATTGTCCAATGCTATACAGCTAGTAAGTGACAGAGTTAATATTTTAACTCAAATATCATTTAATTCTAAAGCTTGTACCCTTAACTATAATTAAACATCACATCTTTTGTTGTCCAAAATCTATCTTGAAGTAATTTTCCATTCTGAAAATTAATAGCTCTCAGTACAGGCCATTATTATAGAATATATTACCAAATATAATTTTTATATGTTTATATGTATTGATTCTTCCTATATATTGAAAAGTACAAGGATTGTTTACAACTTATATACTCATTAAATGTTTCTTGAAGAAGTAATTGAGAGTTGATATATTCAGAATGCAGTATTCTAATTTGCAAATGCTTACATGATTTTTGGAGATATTATGTATTATATATTATGTGTTATACATCTAATTAATTAAATCACACATTATAGCCATTTCTAACTATGCCCAATAACTAAGAATTGGTTTGGAAATATTCTCAAAATAAGTAAATATATGTTTAGGCCATAGTTGTACTGAGTGGTCCAAACATACATCCTGAAACACAGCATATACTCAAAATTCTCACAGCTGGTCAAATCTAAGTTGTTGTTTGTTTTTTTTTCATGTGCCAGGACCTAATTCATAGCCTGGTTCACCCCAGATTCAGAGACCTCTCTTTCTTCACCAGAATCCCAGAATCTATGGGCATCTGCTCAATGAATTGTTTACAAATTGCAGGGGCTCAGGTAAATACTGTGCTCATATTCATAGTCATAAAAATCATTGAAACAGACAATATAATTAAATTTAAAGTGTAGGGATAAGGAATAACATGATTCTAGTGATTAATATGGCCATATAATGAGAGATAAACAAAATGCCACACTTTTTATTAGGGAAGATATTTCACTTATAATCATTTAGGAAATTTAATTATGTCCAGGTTTCTGTGTAATTACTGGGGGTAAAATTCTTTTCTTCTGGAAACCTAATCTATACATTATAGTTCTGACTAAAAGGAAAAGTCTTCAGAAAAAAAGTAAAAAAAAAAAACAAAAAAAACCTTAGATTCACTACCACATAGGTGTAGAGTGCCAAGAAAGAGAAAATCCAGTAAGAAACTAAACACATAGTAACAGAAGTCATTTTCAAGGTAATATGTAATTGATTACAGGCATATACAAAGCAATTTGGAAACAGAAATCTTCTTAGGAAAACCAGTCATAAAAGCTCTACATTTAAATGAAATTGGAGCAAAAGCACACAAGAAGACTCAGACTTTTTTTGCAAAAAGTATTAAAGCCCAATTACAAGGATACAAACATTCCAGAGTAGAGTACCGAAGAGCAAGAATAGAGTAGGAGAGAGAAATGTAAGAGAATCAACTGAACTTGAAAGATGCACAAAATAATAGAGACTATCCATTTATGCATGTAACTATGTATTAATTTATTCATAACTTGCTAAAATCCTAGGAGGATTTGAGACAGCCGAGACATTCTCCTAAGTATAGTCTTCATCCTAAGACTAAGATTTTCACCATTTCCTGAGGGATGAGAAAATGAATTTTATAAATTATATATAGTTTTTAGTTATATAATACATACTAAATGTATAGTTAACTACCTATAGAAATAACCAAAATTAGAGCAGAATTAAAAAAAAATTGAAAACAAAAGAATTATACAACAGATCTGTAAATTAAAAAGTTGTTCTTTTGAACAGGTCAATAAAATACATAAACCTCTGGCTAGCCTAATCAGGAAAAAAA
>CAUYPK010083676.1:0-19099 GCA_963574355.1 Loris lydekkerianus | reverse complement strand
CCCCCCCCCCCCCCCCCCCCCCCCCCCCCCCCCCCCCCCCCCCCCCCCCCCCCCCCCCCCCCCCCCCCCCCCCCCCCCCCCCCCCCCCCCCCCCCCCCACGGCCTGCCTTCAGAAGCAGTGCTTTCTACCTCCTGGGATCTGACAGATGTTTGGGAAGAAAGTGCCAAATCCCCAGGAAGTTATAGTCTAAGGCAGCTACACCAATCCTCAGCACAGCCATACTTGGCGGAGCACCACCTACAATACAGGGCCAAAGCCTGGCAGCACCATGATTGTGGTTGTCAGCTGCAGGCTGTGCTGTTTCCTCACTGTGCACCCAGGCTCCAGCCTCACCTCTCTGAGACTCAGAAGTCACTCTGCTGATATCCACAAGTATCGTCTCTTGTGGATACTGTGCTTATTACATGGGTAAATCAATGGCTTGTGCAATCACTCCTAACAGAGTAGGAGCTTTGGCTATGCTGGGAGTGTTTTCAATCATTATCCCTAATGCAGAACTATGAAGACTCCCAGGAAGTCCAGTCTGTGGGTCCAGGAGCTGTAGGGCATGCTGGGCACCAGTGAAGAGTTTAAACTCAAGACTGGCACCCAGTGGGGAAAACGGGCCACACCTGGTAGGGTATAGGGGTACCTTGTGTCCACCACTCAGACCCCACTGCGAGTACACTTCCTGGCAAGGACAGCATTCAATGATGTCCCTTTGGCCCTGCAGTGGCCTCTGAGGCCTCATTGTGTGATAGAAAACAGAGTCTACAGGGCCTCGGTAGGCACACCTGGGCCACCTGTCAAGAAACTGACCCATTGTCAGCATTGGGGTTGGGGTCTGGGTCCTGGCAGCAGGAACTACATTCCAAACTGATCACAGGGACACGAGTGACCACCAGGCCATTCACCCATAAGACGGGATATGATTGAGATGAATGCCAGTGTCCCCTAGCTGCAAGCAAGGGTATGTTCAGACCCCATCAGTGGGAATGAAACCACTTTGGCAAAAGCAACCAAACGTGAGGGACAATCCCTTGGGTCTGTGGTCGTGGCACAAGTGCTCTGAAAAAAGGACAACAGGAGTCCAAGGAGCTGGGGATAATCTAAAAAAAACAGAAAAGCCGGACGTCTGCCAATTGGGGCTTGAGTAGGGAGATCCCAGGGCGGCCATCTGCCAAGACAGCTGGCAGCTGATTAGATGGCTGGACAGCTTCACACAACACGACTAAGGGAGAAATGGTCAACACGACTGCAAAAGGGAAGAGGCATATGCTAGGCCACACGGTATCTGTGTGAAACTTGGCAAGCACGTACCCTGCAGACAGACAATAGCAGGCAGAGAGGCTCAGAAGACACTGGGGTTGGAACAAAAGGGAGAAGGAGACACTTGACTTTGTGTCATTCTTATTTGCATTTAAGAAACAAAATGTATTACTTTCATGATAAAACACAGGGGCAAATTTTACTCATTTTAAAACTGTTCTATCTATGAAATAGTATGTCCAACATTTGTGGGCACAGAGGTCCACACAGAGTATGTGGTTAAGTGCCAGGAAGAGGCAGGAAACAAAGCACACAGAGTCTGCACCAAATTTTGTAAAAAGTGCAAGTGTGTGTGGACTCACAAAACAAGACTGCAAGGGCTAAACCACAGTGGCTGCCATAGGATTAGGTCATTTCCATTTTCTTCTCATTTATGCAATTCCAGGATTTTCTTTCCAAAAATACCAATGGAACACATTGCTTTCCCCACCAGAGGGAAAGGCTCACTTTTCTCACACTTGGGGCGCCAGCCTGCTTTTACCTGGTGAGGATTCCAGTCACTGTCGAAAATGATCACAGTGTCAGCTGACTGCAGGTTCAGCCCAAGCCCCCCGGCCCGGGTACTGAGCAGAAAGATGAAATACTCGGAGCCAGGCTCGTTGAAGGTTTTCAGCAGCATGCCCCGGTCCTCTGCTTTTGTGGTTCCTAATGGGCACAGGGGAGGATAGGGTCAGCAGGATGACCTCAGGGGAGGCGGGGAGGAGACACCAAGAACTTCTAACAACAGGACCAGTGTTAACCAGTGTCCCCAGGGGCCACATGAACCAAGGCTCTTCACACTAAAAGTGGCTGTGACTATGATTAGAGAGTGACTGAGATTTACAGTGTGTTATGACTAAATGCCATGCTTCCCATCCCAGGATAAAAAGGGCCCCACCTGCATATAAGGGGAGGGCTGGCAAATTGAAGGAGGCTGGGAGGGAACACAGCACTGCCACCACACCTGGTACCGCCTTTCACTGCCCCACGATGCTCGCATGGGGCAGGGTGGGAGATATAGCAACAGTGCTGGTAACCCGTAACTTCAAAATGCAGAAGGGGACCTTAGAGTGGGTAGAGAGTGACGGGGAAGAGCCTCTGGCTAGAGGGCTGACACCTGTCCTACATGAGATGGGCTTTACTGATTCACAGAGAATCAAGAGCATGGAGAATCCTAATGGGGGCGCAATTCCCACCAAGCAAGACCATTGTCCTTTGTGCCCTAGAAAATCTGAGCAGAGATGCTGGTGAGGGGCTCCATGTGACAACCTATGACATAGATCAGCGGTTCTCAACCTGTGGGTTGCAACCCACAAAAACTATTAAAGGGCTGCGGCATTAGGAAGGTTGAGAACCACTGACACAGACCCTTAGCACTAACAACATCAAGGGGGCAGCTCAAATTAAAGTTGCCAGTGGCAATGGGGAGTCATTTCAATGACGTAATGCAAATGGACCACATGACAATGTACATGACAGCACCTCCAAGTACTATGCACAGTATCCAAGACCCACACCTACAGGATCCTAGCATCCATTGCCTGCCTTCCCTCCCTCAGGCTGCAGATGTGCTACTGGCTTCCCCAGCTCCACAGATGACACTCTGCCAGTAGGAGATCAGTCAAGCTCCTTCCCTTCCTCTGCTCTCCTACAAGATTTTCTGCTCTTGTGCTCGTGACCATGCCAAGTGCTAGAGTGCAGCTTTGGCTAAGAAGGCTAGTGTCTTTGTCCCTACAGAGCACCATGGACAGAAGGGGAAAATAGGGCAGCCAGGAGAGTACTGGGGACGGTAGGAACTGGGCTCTGCCCTGGGGGTTAGGGATGGCGATAGGGACAGGGGATAACACTCAGGAAGACTTGGCCCTCTCAAAGACAAAAAAAGGCTAGAGAATGGCGAGAGGTGGGTGGGGGTGGGGGTGGGGTGTTCCAGGCCATGTGTACCCTGGCAGGGTTTGGTTTTCAGGCTCAAAGCAGTAAAAAGTTTCTGACGAAGGCAGGGATGGGGGGCGTTGGGTGGGACCTATGACCAGACTTGTGTTTTGTAAACTTACCCCAGATAGAACTCTGAGAAGAAACTGAAGGTCTGAGGGGCATGTGGGACTTGTTATGATGCAGGTTCACAGAGACAGACAGAGGACCCATCAGCCCAGCAGAAGAAGCTGGTCTGTGGTCTGAGAAATCACAAGTAAGGTGGAACAGAGAGGTTTGGGGCGTCTCATCAGGAGACAGACCTTGCACAGCTTAGACAAATGCTGCAGAAAGTTGTGTAGAGAAGACATCTGCAGAGCCTTGTCTGTTCCAGTGGCTCCCCAGCTCATGTTTTTAGTTAAGTCTTCAGGCTGACAGGAAGGAGAGCCTGGTCTAGGGCCAAGGCCATCTTGACCCACTGCAATTAGGGGACAACACCTGATAGCCTGCACCTCTAACAGCCTCTTCCTGCCAGAGTCCCTTTGAGCAGAGGGGCTGAGGGAAGGTAGAAATACACATGATGATTTTGCACAGGGACCAGAGGACACAGGGTTTGTGTGAGCACAATCGAAGCAGCTGCTGCTCTTGCCCCTACAGTACCTGCTTCCTGTTCTCAGTGCTTGCCACTTGGGTCTGATTTCAGCCCCAGACCTTACCCATAACATGTGGTGCACATCAGCTAAACGAGAGCAAGCCTTGGACCTCTGTGTGGGGCAGGACAGGTGGCCTCTTTGCTGGAAACACCAAGCCAAGAGAAGGGAAGCCTGAGGTTGAAGCTAAGACGGAGGACAGTCTCCCCCCCCCCCCCCCCCGCCACATACTATCTGTGCACCTGGATCCTGCTGTGCCTGAAGCAAGTCAACTCCTGCATATCAGTTGTGAGTCTATCAATGCTTTTTTTCCTTATGCCCTTGTGATACTGGTCTCTTCCAACTAAAACAGGTCTGTTGGGCAGGTCTCCTCACTGGACCCAACATTATAGGGGAAAGACCACCAGCCTGGTGGTCAGGAGGCTCAGCCTGTGATCCAGTCATGACACCTCCATGACCAAAGCACTCAGGGTGCAGTGTGGCCCATGCTGGCCGCCAGACCTAGAGTGCCTCACATAGGACAGAGCACTGGCAAGAAGCTCTGGCAGCCTCAGATGTCCCTTAACAAACACCTCCCTGATCCCTACTCACCATCGAGCCTGAGGTATTTAAAGCCGCGATATGCAAAATAATCCTCCATGATTGTCATGAGAGAGGTCATCTGGCAGAACAGCAGCACTTTGTGGTTGGTTGCACGGAGTTTGGGAAGAATTCTATCAAGAAGCTCAAATTTACCGGAGGCTCTGTACAAGTCCAGTCTGGTGAGTGGAGGGAGGTGGGAGAAGGCACAGAAAGTTTAAGATGGCACCTTTTAGGCAGGCACAGGAGGAAGTGCATCGTTCATCTCTAGGTCAGGTAATAGGCTCAAGCACCAAGGTGGCTCCCTAAGTGGAACCTCACCAAGGTTTCAGCAAAGCAATTTCAGCCCAACTAAAATAAGGGCACCAGGAGCGGTGGCTCAGGCCTATAACCCTAGCACTCTGGGAGGCTGAGGAGGGTGGACTGCCTGAGCTCACGAGTTCGAAACCAGCCTGAGCAAACGCAAGACCTCCTCTCTAAAAAACAGCTGGGCACTGTGGTGGGCACCTACAGTCCCAGCTACTGGGGAGGCTGAGGCAAGAGGATCACTTGATCCCAAGAGTTTAAGGTTGCTGTGAGCTATGACACCATGGCACTCTAACCCAGGGTAACAGAGCGAGACTATCTCAAAAATAAAAAATAAAATAAAATAAAATAAAATAAAGGCACATCACCACATTAAACACATACTTTATAGTCTAGCCCAGATACTTAAAAGAATTAAAGGAGGGGGCAGCGCCTGTGGTTCAAGGAGTAGGGCACTAGCCCCATATGCTGAGGGTGGTGGGTTCAAACCCAGTGCTGGCCAAAAAAAAAGAATTAAAGGAGGTGCTATTGGCAGTTACCCTGGGACAACAGGCTCGTAGCTCCCAGGAAGTTGGGCTGTGTCCCCATGCTCAAGAAAGAAGCTCCAGGAACAAATGCCATGTGGACGGTATCTATCCCCTGCTAAATTTGAAACTAAGGGCCATCTCAGCTTCTCTCATTCACTTCCACTAACATCCCTTGGTTTATAGATATGGAAACTGAGGCTGGCAGGGGCAGTATGATATGGCTGGTAACATGCCACAGCCAGACCTTGAACCCAGTGGTATAGAATCCCATTGTGCAATTTGGTATAAAAAATGTGATCACAAGAACTTTTTGCCCTTTGTTTAAAAATTAAGATTATTTTATTCATTATTATTTTTTAATTTAATTTAATTTTTTTTTTTTTTTTTTGGAGATAAGTCTCAAGCTGTCGCCCTGGGTAGAATACCATGGCATCACAGCTCACAGCAACCTCCAACTTTTGGGCTTAAGTGATTCTCTTGCCTCAGCCTCCCAAGTAGCTAAGACTACAGGCACTTGCCACAAAAATGCCACAGTTATTTTTTTTTTTGTTGCAGCTGTCGTCGTTTTAACTGGCCCAGGCTGGGTTGGAACCTGCCAGCCTAGGTGCAGATGGCCAGCGCCCTACTCACTGAGCTTTGGGCACTGCCCACATTATTATTTTTTTAGAGATAGGGATCAGTGGTTTAAGTGATCCTTCTGTGTGTACCACCATGCTCAGCTGATTCTTTTTATTTTTTTTTTGCAGATCACTGCGTTGTCCAAGCTGGTCTTTAACTACTGGTCTCAAGTGATCCTCTCACCTCAGCCTCCCAAAGTGTTGGGACGACAGGCATGGGCCATTGCACCTCAACAACTAAGAAGGACCAACCAAGATCTTTTTACCCTTTCATTAGCTGCCTGCTCTTATGAATGGCTCAATACCCCAGGGGAACAACGGTGGCTTCAGCTTTAAGAATGTTTTTAGCAAGGGTCTTTGCGTGGTGAAAATCTAGAGAGGGCATCCATGTCCAATATCAGGGGCTTAAAGAAGCATGGGTTACATATTACAAAGGATGCTTTAGAAAAAAATCCATGTGGTATAAAGAATATTTCCATATCAGTATATAGCTCAGAGAGGTTGTAAAGTTCTCAAAGGTGACAAGTAATGGAGGTAGCAGAGAAGGATTTGAACGCCACGCCTGCCTCAGGAATCCTGCCTCTCAGGGTTGATGTTAGCATGGAGGACTCTTACTCTCTTCTCTGAGTTCCTCTATACTTTCTAAATTGTATGCTTTGAAGCTGAACAAACATGACAACAGGAATAAAGTCACCCACAGAAGAGAGAAAAACACCTCCAAATGGACTGCCTGCCTTCCCCATCCAGCCAGGAAGTGTCTCACCCTTGGACGATGCCACCAGTGAAGCCCAAGTGCTCGGAAAAGGACTCCTGCAATGGAAGGAGAGACAGGTCAGTGCCAGGCAGAACAGCATTGGCTACTTGGAAAACTCGCACAGTGTGTGTATAGTTATCACCCATAGCAGCTCTGAGGCAGACACAGATGCTAGACACAAATCTTCTAATCCACTGACATCCTTTCCCTCATGTGCCTCAACAGAAGGCAGGGAGTCACTATATGACATTCTTCATCACTCTCCTGAGCACCTGAGGGCAGTGTGGGGTCACAGTCATCCTTGTGCCGAAATGGAGCCTCAGGGGCTCTCTTGGGCACGTAGGGGTCTGGAGTGACCTAGACACTTCATGCCAGGAACTACAGAATCAAAAATATAGATTCTCTCTATTTTTTTTTTTTAAGAGAGAGTCTCACTTTGTTGCCCTCAGTGGAGTGCCATGGCGTCATAGCTCATAGCAACCTCAAACTCTTAGGCTTAAGCAATTCTCTTTCCTCAGCCTCCCAAGTTGCTGGGACTACAGGCACCCACCACAATGCCCAGCTATTTTTTGTTGCAGTTTGGCCAGGGCTGGGTTTGATCCCATCACCTTTGGTATATGGGGCCAGCACCCTACCCACTGAGCCACAGGTGCCACTCCCTCTATTTTTTTTTTAAAGAATCCAGATTCTCAAAGGGTATTGTGGCCCAAAAGGGCCCCGACCTCCACACCTCTATGAAAACACCCAGCAGACACAGCATGGCCCCACTTGTGGGGAGGACACATCCCCAGAGAAGACCATTCAAACACTCTCCTGGCAGTGACTGAGGAGGAGCTTTCAGGGACTTTTTGTTTCTATTAAATAAAACCTGATACTGTTGGGAGGGTTACAATGAGTACTGGAAAACAAAAAATCAATAAAGAAACATGTGTGTAGGCACTGACTATTCACAATGTTCAAAATTGTTATTATTATTTGAGACAAAGACTCACTCTGTCATCCTGGGTAGAGTGCTATGGCATTATACCTCATAGCAACCTCAAACTCTTGGGCTCAAGTAACCCTCTTGTCTCAGCCTCCCCAGTAACTAGGACTATAGGTGCCTGCCACAACACCTGGCTAGTTTTTTCTATTTTTAGTAGAGACGGGGTCTCACTCTTGCTCAGGCTGTTCTCCAACTCCTGAGCTGAAGAAATCTACCTACCTCCTACTCCCAGAGTGTTAGGATTACAGGTATGAGCCACCATGCCTGGCCCTCAAAATTATTTTTGGAAAACATTGTTAAGGAGATGCAATCTAGTTCTGCCTTGGAGCTCAGCACAGATAGGTGGCTCCGAGCTATCCAGAATATGGAGGGAAGCCCTGAGATGGGAGTGATGCCATCACACTCCAGGGTGCTGCTTGGGGCCTCACCTCAATGTGCTGGAACATGTACGGGTGGTTGCAGATCTTCCTCAGTTGCATGATGGTGTTCATGAGCGTCTTGGTGCCGCCCTTGCCCTGCAGAGGCAGATTAGAAAGTCCCAAAGGGCTTTTGTCCCCACGGCAGGGTGGAGGTGGGGCTGGTGAATGAGGAAGGTGGCAGAAGGAAGGCTCTGAGGAAGCTTGGGTTGGGGAGTGTGTGGCTTGTGGCACAGCAGTTAGGAGTGAGGGGACGGCTACCTTTGGAGGTCCAAAGGCCTGGGGATACAGAAATCACCTGGAACACTGGACAGCAGCACTGGGGGTGTAGAGCGGAGGGGCCAGTGGGACAGAGTAGAAATCAGACTGGCGAATAGCCAGGCCAAACCCCGAGTGCTCTGTGACATGAGCTGTGTGCTGTACATTCTAGGGAGTCACCAGTGGGTTTTAGCCGGGTGGGCTACAATGACTTAGAATGCTCCTTGGGCTACAGGGAGAAGAAAGAGCTGGGGGTAGGCACTTGGGTGGAAACCCACTGCTGTAACAGGTCAGATTCAGAAGGGTCCAAACAAAATGCCCAGGGGAGAAACTAGAGGCCAGGCCAAGGTTGAGGCACTGTGGCAGAATTAAGGGGCCCGGTGCATTCCTTGGGAGGGCAACATCAGAGTTGGTGATGTCTGCAACCCTGGGCTTTCTCCAAGGAGAGGTCCACCTGCCCCCACACATCTGCAATGAGACCCCACGGCAATACAACAACACGGGAAAGGGGTGCAGTGGCCTCAGCTATCACACAGCCCTTCCCTGGAGGGAAGTGTGGAGCTTCCTAGAAAGTGTCAACCTGCTGGGCTGAGCACCATGACCCCCAATGCCAACTGAAAAGACAGCAAAGGGGACACAAGATGGCAGGCAAGTGAGCCTCACACAGATCATCAGCCATTATCACCAGGGATAGTCAGATGCCTTCAGGATTGTGAGCATGTTGGGCCTCAACCAGAACTAAAGCCACCAAGGAGGACTGGCAGTGAAGGCCCTCATAGTGAGTGTGCACTGTGACCTGCCTACCTTGAATACCTAGGTAGGGCATTGGGGACTCCAGGGCCTACCTTCTTGTCCTTCTCTGAGCCATCGGTCAGCAGCACACCCTTGGCCTGCATGTGCCGGTACAGCACCCGCTGCAGTGCAGACATGTCACACTTGATGACGTATTCCACCTGCGGGATGGGCAACTTTCACCAGGGCCCCAGGTCCTGACAACCTCTCAGCCCCACTGCACTGCTTATCTCTGAGCCCCATAGGAGGCGTGCTGGTTCTAGAATGTGAGCTGTGATTGGGGGTGATGATATAGAGCTCCCACAGCTGGGAGGGGAAGGAAGACACGGGCTAAGGGAGAAGTGCCAAGACAGATATGCAGGCAGATGCTGGGCCAGGAAGGGCAACTTGGCACCTTCCAGAGGCCTCTCCATAGCTGCCCAGGCAACAAAAAACAAATATGATTAGAGAGAAGAGCACCTGTGGCCAGGAACCCCAAGTCCCATGGGCCTTGCTGCAGGGCCTGTGCCCCAAGGCATGGCTGCAGCCACCACAAAAACCCAGAGCCATCCTGTGTGGGAAGCTGGCCCAACCCTAGCCATGGCCCCCACATCCTATCCTAATGTGGCTAGGAGGACTTGCCCAAGAGTCTGGCCACTGATAGGACCTGGAGTTTTATGCTCTAATCTGATAAACTCACCCTTGCTTTTAGAGACCCACTGGGTCTCAGGATCCAGCCCCAAACTGGATCGAGTAGGACCAGGCTGAAATCCCCAGCGAGATTTCAGGTACCTGAGTATACCCACCTCTGGGAAAGCCTTAGGTAGAATGCCCGACAGCAGCTGCCTCTGCTCAAAACTTCATTACCTTTTCGGGCAACTGGGCTTCAACTTCCTTCTTGAGCCGCCGGAGCAGGAAGGGCCGCAGCACTTTGTGGAGACGCCGGATGATGAGGATGGTCTCCTCCTCGTTCAGATCCACCTAGAACACCCCCAAGACATAATAAGCAAGTGTCACCTCCAAAGGAGGAAGATGAGGGTCTTGCCAGGAAGTG
Organism: Loris lydekkerianus; assembly: GCA_963574355.1. Taxonomy (NCBI): domain Eukaryota; kingdom Metazoa; phylum Chordata; class Mammalia; order Primates; family Lorisidae; genus Loris; species Loris lydekkerianus. The sequence continues at coordinate 8,986 of CAUYPK010083676.1, read as the reverse complement.
GGGTAGACAGAGTTCCTTAGGGCCACCTGGGTTTTCTGGCTGCTTTATGATTTCTGGGGGCCTAGCAGGGAACCCTCTTCCTTAGGAAAACCGCTCGGATCTGATTTCCTCCATGTAATTCCTGGGCCATTAAACTGCAGGTCCCATGACACCATTCTCTGTGCGCCTTACCAAGAAGAAATGCAGCAGCACTCTGTGCAGCTTCCCCAAGAGTCACAAACTTCTGTGTTCACAGAACCACCACCACGGCCATGACAAAGGCAGAGGGCACTGGACGAGCCAGGATGACCAATGTGTGGCTCACCCTGGGGCTTATATACCCTGGAGGCTCTGCACTGGAGAGCCCTGAGTGCTTTCTTGTGCAGCTTGGGTGGGGTGGAGTCAAAAGAACTCTGCTCTCCCACAGCATCTGCTGCTCCTCTAAGAAAGCAAATTTTTAAAAATTAAAAACAAAGGCTGGGCACCGTGGCTGTCATCCTAGCACTCAGGGAGGCCAAGGCAGGTAGATCTCCTGAGCTCAAGAGTTCAAGACCAGCCTGAGCCAGAGCGAGACCCTCATCTCCTAAAAAAAAAAAAAAAGAAAAGAAAAAAGAAAAGAAAAAAAACGGGCATTGTGGGGCGTACATGTAGTCCGAGTTAAGTGGAAAGCTGAGGCAAGAGAACTGCTTGACTCCAAGAGTTTAAGGTTGCTGTGAGCTATGACACCACAGTACTCAACTCCAGGGTGACTGAGTGAGACTGTCACAAAAAAAAAAATAAAAATAAAAAAATAAAATAAAAAGAGGCTGGGCGTGATGGCTCAAGATCTGTAATTCTAGTGCTCTGAGAGGATGAAGCAGGAGGACACTTGAGCTCAGGAGTTTGAGACCAACTTGAGCAAGAGGGAGACTCCATCTCTACTACAAATAGAAGAACTAGCTGGGCATTGTGACAGGTGCCTGTAGTCCCAGCTACTAGAGAGGCTGAGGCAGGAGGATTACTTGAGATCAGGAATAAGAGATTGCTGTGAGCTAAGCTGATGACACAGCACTCTAGTCTGGGGCAACAGAGTGAGACTGTCTCGGAAACAAAACAAAACAATTAACCAAAGGCAGAGCAAAGTAACAGTATGTCTGAATTTTTCTTCTATCATTCCCTGGTAATATCCTAATAGAAATTTTTCTCAACTCAAAAAGTGATGAAACTGCAGTAATCTGTTTGTGGCCTAAAAACTGGGGGCTCCTCTATTATGACATTCCAGGAAAAGCCTCAGTTTCTCCTTCAGAAAGTCCTTTCCTTCACCAGTGCCAGGGAGGTTGGGGACCACACACACAGTGCAGAGGCCCCTGCTGTCCTAAGAAAAACTTCATAGGTGGGGATGAAGGGCAGCCTGGCTGCCTGGGATGAGGCATTTACAGGTGACCAACTGCAAAAAGCTTGGCCCATCCCATAAACATGACAGACCCTGACAATGTGACAGACTTTAGGGTTAGCGCTTAGCACCAGCATAGGGACAACGTTCACCAACATAAAGATCTAGCCTCCAACAAATGCTATGCCACAGTGGGCTCTCTCAGGCTGATGTGCCATCCATGGCTGTCAAGCCGTATCAGTCACAACATGCTGAAAACAGTGTAAAACCTAACTTCACCGTGTGGTTTCCTTAACTGAAAACATTAAAGTTTCCTGCTGCCCTGAGAGGGAAATGTGAACTCCTTAAAGGAACCAACAGGACACTAGAGACTTCTGACTGCATTCTCCATACTCTTCTAGTCCCATGACCACCTCAGGGCCATATTCCTTGCTGTCCCCTCTCTGTGCCTGGAGTACAGAGTCAGGGAAGCCTGAGTGTCCTGGGGGGGTTTCACCAGTGCTATCTCTGCCCGACTCTGTGCACATGTGAACTGTGGCCTGGCACATGGCACAGGCCCTGCCCACTGTGGAGGACGATCAGTGCACAATGGCCAGGGAGAGCAAGCTAAGCCCAGAACTGTCAGCACAGGCATAGCTCTGCTGTGGACAGCAGAGTTTCACTCAGAGGTCCATGGCCTCTTGCCCTGCCACAACCAAGATGCCAAGGAGGCACACTCACCTTTTCACCAGTCATGGCAAAGGGTGCATTGAACCACTGCTCAAAGGTGCTGCAGCTCTTGAAGATGGTGGGCAGCAGGAAGTTGAGCAGTGCCCAGAGCTCAGGGAGCTTATTCTGTAAGGGTGTGCCCGTCAGCAGCAGGCGGCGGGGGGCCACATAGTGAGTGTTGAGCACCTGTGTCAGCTTGCAGTGGTGGTTCTTCATGCGGTGGCCCTCATCCACAATCATGTACTTCCAACGAATCTGTGGGTTCCACAGTGGGTGGTCAGGGGAGGGGAGGCAGTAGGGCGGCCCCAGTGTGAAAGGAGAAACGTCTCATTGGGCACCCAGATGCCAGGAAGGCCTCTAGTGGGGAGTACAGGCTTGATATCATCCCTGAACAAGGCTGACTCAGAGTTAGAGACATACAAGGCAGCCTCTACACAGCACATGGTCAAGATAGATAGGAAAACGTGTCCATGATGTCAGGTGAACAGAGCAAGTTGCAGTAAAGTATGTTGGATTTCTAAAAAATTCCCATATTTGGGATGTAACCAGCTAAGTGATAAACAAAAACAAAAGAATAAATAATAAATAAATAAATAATTCCCATATGCTAATCTACAGCACAGAAGAACACCCAACACATTTTGGCAGAACATACCCCTGGAAGGGGGGTGGTCTTAAAGGGATTGGGTTGGTGACAGGTACATTTCCAGTGAGAAGCTATGTTTCTAAAGGCAGATGAGTGGCTCAGGTACATTCTGAGTGTGGAGCAGGGGCCAGAGCCCAGAGCCTGCTGGTCACCGAGTGCTACAGGTGGGAACCCCAGATTTAAACTTCAGTTTGGGTCTCCATATGACCACCACAGACCCTAGACCACATGGGGACACAGTGAGGTCTGAGCCAGGTGTGCTGGTGGGGAAGGGACACACTGGTATCTCCCACACGGAACACTCCGCATCACACAGTACAACCAGGTAAACACAGGGTTTTCAGAGTCTCACTTTCAGGCCTGAGTGGGCCTGGCTTTGTGCACTCACAGTGCCAGCCCAAGGCAGGAGCCTGTGGGCAGGACACCTGGATCCCCAGGATTCAACCTCTCACCTGTTAGCTCAAGGAAGTACAAAAGGCACCCATACAAAGCCCAGTATTATCACTGCCACCATGCACTGGGAGGTGTGGTGACTAGTAAATATCTCTTCCATCCTGGGGTCAAAATCTCCACAATTCAACATTCATTCCACCAGATAGAGAGTACCTTCTACCTCTCCTCAGATGAAGAAGAGGCGTTTGGGTGGGCAAGGGACTTGCCCGTTCATATCCAGGTCGTGGCATATAGTAATTCTCAGCAATCACTGATGGCCAAGCTGGAGCTGCCTTCACAGTTATGTCCCTAAAGGGGCTTCCAGGTTTGTTCAGCCCTCACTGACCACTCCAACTCAAGGGCCCAAGGCCAATAGGCCACAAGGCACCTCAGTCAGAGTGCTAGAACCCCTGCCACTTGTCCAAATGCTGAACTTTGCCCCCTGGGCAATATATAGGAGACACGGCCCCCAGGGAGGAAAAGGAGAGGAGTCCAGAGATAGGTGACACCATCTGGTCAGGACGCACTGTGAGTGGCAAGGTTCTTTGGTAGAAGCCCTGAGAAGAGCCAGTGCACATGCTCTGTGGACAGCCCCACCCTCTGGACATGACCCAAGGCCAGCCTGGACACGGTGAGGCAAGTCCAAGGTTATCCTGACTTGATTCTTTCCTATGTACACAAGGCAGCTGTCTCTTTATACACATGTGGCTGACCCCCTGGGAAATTATTTGCAGGAGGCACTAAGAAAGATAGCATGACACTCGTGACAAATGTGGTCAAGCAGTGACAGTACCCAACAGTGTACGAGTGTTTTGCACGAGGACATGCTACCTTGGCAAGGATGTGCTTGTCTTTAATGATGTACTCGTACGTAGTCAGCAAAACATTGAACTTCCCACTCCGGAGCTGTGGGACGAAAGCCCGTCTTGCTGCTGGGGAGCCCTGCAAGAGAAATAGGATACGCGCTGCTCAGCCTCTGGCAGCCAGGTGGTGTGGGCACCCCCAGCAGCTTCCCAGGGATCAGGGAAGAGGACTCAGCTTTGCCAGAGATGACACAAAAAGATGCTGGCTAAAGCCAGTGGCCTCTCTACTAACATTGACACACACAGCACAAACTGGAGGGAATGGAGAGAGGGAGTAAAGAACCGTGGGCCAGTGGCAGCCCAGGCCCTTAGGAACTGTGCTGCCTGCACCACCACCCGCCACATTCCTGGTGGCCAACCAGCTCACTTCGTCCTGGGCAACCATCTCAAACTCCCAAACTGGCAACCAAGGCTCCCCCCACTACGGTCCTATCTACATGCTGACCACATGATCACTCTGACCTCCTCCCCAATGAGCAAGTCTATCCTGCCCCTTCCAAGCTCTAAATCCCTATTCTCAGCCTGTACACTGGCCTCTCTCCAGCCCCATGTTCCACCCAGACTGCACTTCACTGGGTCCAAAAGCTCCTGCCAGCAGAGCCACATGGTACCTCTAACCCTTCGGCCACTCAGCCTTCTCCAGGCCCCTGGATACACCATCCTCTCTGCCCATACCCCACTTCCTACCAAAGAGCTGAAGTGTAAAGCACCTGAACCTGGAAGGTCAGCAGCTAGGGGTATAGTCAGGGGAAACTGCCTTGGTTTCCCTACCAGGACAATAGACCCAATTTACAGTGCCCACATCACAGGGCACTTGTGAAAGGAATGAAAACTGATCTCCAGGAGGTACTCAGAGCAGGCCTGGTTTGGGGACCAAGTCACCCCAGCATCCTGTCACACAGCAGCTGGGGCACACACTCATTAAGTCCTCATATAGGAATAGAGGTGGAAAGAACGAAATCTTGCTGTGAACATGTTAATGTCACCATATTCCACAAATTAAATAATTTCTTTCTTAGTTTTCAAAAACAAGAATTCACCTCCCCCAAATAAATAAGTGATCCCAAGCCTGCAGTGATGCTATGATCCAGTACATATGAAATGAGAAACGCACACCTGAGCATCACCACACGAATGTGGTGGACCTCCCTTTCTCTATTACCTGTATCTCCCACATCCCTTCCCTGTCCAAGCCATGACCTATAACAAGTAAGAGGAAACCTCTTCAGCCTGCGACTTACCTTGTAGGACACCTTCACCACAGAAGGGGCCCACTTGTCAAATTCATATGCCCAGTTAGACAATGTTCTGCAGGGAGAAGAACATGAGAGTCAAGTTCCAGCTTCCCAGTGAAAGCACACTGCTGGCCTCAGAGCTGCCAGAGGAACTGATCATGTGTCCAAGAGTGGCTGAGTGAGGAAAGGAGGGCCGTAAGGACTTAGGAAGCCCCTGCCACAGAGGGCATGGGCAGGCCAGAGGACAAGGAGGAGGGAGAGGCACTTCCAGTGGAGTAGCAGGGAAGGTGGCACTGAGCATAGAGAAAAGCTTCTACAGGGATAGGAAAAGCCTGGAACGAACCTGGCCAGGGCCAGACAGCTGGACCACAGAGATCAATCCGCTGCCACCGCTGTGGGGTAACAGGCTCCTGTGAGAACACACTACGTGCTGTGGGCCTGCTGTTGGGAAACACTAATAAACTCAGGGCGCCAGGTCATAGGCCCAGGGCAGTATGAATGAACACAGACAGAAGTGTGCACAGAGGGCACAAGAGGACAGCAATGACAACCCAGAAACAAAGAGCATGTCCACACTATGATACAGGTGTCCAAAACCACCATCACAGGGAAGCCATGACTTCTCAGAGAAATGGCAGATTCCAGGGCAGGGCCAGGAAATGGAAAAGATTTGTCTGGAACATTTCAATGCCAAAAAGGAAGGACTTCCTCAGAACCCCCCATGATGACCAGGACATGTAAGAGGGACAGAGAAGCCAACTGAAAGAGTGTTCAGTGTCTGAAGCTGGAATGATCTGAGCAACAACAAAAAGATAAATGGTTCAGCGCCTGTAGTCAGGGCGATATGCTCCTGGGCCAAGCCGATCAGAGCAGACTACCCTCCAGGCCAGTGACTGGCTACGTGCTGGACATGTGTCCTGAACTACACCAACGGGAACCAGCCCCTGGGCTTCTGGGAAAACCATGGAGCAGCCAAACCTTTATGCAGTAGGTACAGCACCAGGAAGAGGGTGCCCAGAGCAGCTCTGAGAGGCCAGAGGAGCTGAGAGGTAGTGACTAAGTTTTTTCAGGATGCTGCCAGCGTGCCCAGACCCTGTCATACCTGAGAGCACCTGTGCCTGTGCCCAAGAGGTCCAGGGCCCCTCAGAGGGCATCATGTTTGCTCAAAGGAGCCTCAAACAACCTCTCCCTACTCTTCTAGAAGGTTTCTGTCCCCCATGTATGCTCTCTGCTGGTTGTGGGGCTTGATGAAGACATCATAGACGTTCTGGGAAAACAGCCCCAATTGGGATGACATATTGAAACCATCAAAAACTGCTTAGCCAGGTGTTGTTGCAGGCACCTGTAGTCCCAGCTACTGGGAGGCTGTGACAAGAGGATCACTTGAGCCCAAGAGTTGAGGTTGATACGAGCTGTGATGATGCCACAGCACTCTACCCAGGGAAATAGTGAGACTCTTGTCACACACACACAAAAAAACCCAAACAAAAATAACATCAAAAAAAAAAAAAAAAAAAATCTGTAACATCTTAGGCTAAAGCCACATGCAGACCGACAGGCCAAGTTGTGTGCTCCTTTCCAGTCTGCCCAAGCTCAGGTTACCTTCCTAACACCCAATATCTCAGAAAATGACTATATTTGGAGACAAGGCCTTTACAGAGATAATGAAGTTAAAACGAGGCCATTCAAACAGGCTCTGATCCAATCTGGCACAGAAACACACAGAGGGACATCCCATGTGAGGACACAGGCAGAAGGTAGCCATTTGCAAGCCAATGAGAGAAGCCTCAGAACTCTGCCCACACTTTGATCTCAGACTTCTGGCCTCCAGGAAAATAAACTTGTGTTGTTTAAGTCTGAGGTCCCCAACCCCTGATATCAGCCCATGGCCTGATGAGCAGCAGGTGAGTAAGCAAAGCCTCATCTGTATTTACAGCCACTCCTCAGGGATCAAATCACTGCCTGAGCTCCTTCTGCTGTCAGATGGACAGGGCATTAGATCCCCATAGGAACGCAAACCCTACTGTAAAATGCACACGAGAGGTCGAGGTTGTGCGCTCCTAATGAGAATCTCATGATCTGCAGTTTGAATCATCCTGAAACCATCCCCAATCTCCCCACCTGGTTTCTGAAAAAATTCTTCTGTGAAAACAGTCCCTGGTGCCAAAAAGGTTGGGGACCATTTGTTTAAGCTACCAAAACATAGTACTGAACTACAAATTAAGATAAAGATCTGGGTGAGGTCTGTGGCACTGCTGGAGCCAGGCAGCAGGGCCTTCCTACAGGAAACCCCTAGCCCTGGAGGTGTGTGCACTCACGAGAGAGGTACGATGATAAGAAAAGGCCCGTTGATGCGCTTGTGCTCCATAAGGTACGTGATGAGTGCGATGGTCTGGATAGTCTTACCCAGGCCCATCTCGTCTGCCAGGATGCCATTTAGGTTGTTGTTGTACAGGGACACCAGCCACTCCAAGCCTTTGATCTGCAAGGACACAGGCGGCCATGCCAGGACTGAAGCCCAGGCTAGACTCAACAGCATTCTTTGTGCTTCAGAGATTCAGTCACGGTTAGGCACAAGGAGGCCACTATTAACTAAGTATATGGCTCTGAACCAACCTGATCTTTTTTGATGTAGCCTCATCCTTAGCAATAATGTCTGAGATATCACAGAGCGGCTGTGATTATGTCTGTATATAAAATATCATTGGTGTACATTTGAACAGTTAATTTTTTTTTAAGAGACAGAGTTTTACTTTGTCACCCTCGGTAGAGTGCCGTGGCATTACAGCTCACACCAATCTCCAGCTCTTGGGCTTTGGCAATTCTCTTGCCTCAGCCTCTCGAGTAGCTGGGACTATAGGAGCCTGCCACAACACCCGTCTGTTTTTTTGTTGTAGTTTGGCCGGGGTCAAACCCACCACCCTCAGTTTATGGGGCTGATGCCCTACTCACTAAGCCACAGGTGCCACCTTAAACAGTTAATTTTTGTTATTTTGTTTTAATAATATTTGTTATTATGCTTGCTTTCTGTTTGTTTTTTTAAAGAGATAGGGTCTCCCTCTGTGGCCCAGGCTAGAGTGCAGTGGTGTCATCACAGCTCACAGCAATGTTGAACTTGTGGCATCCTGTCACTGGCAGACACAAACCTACACACCTGGAGAAACCTGCACACACCATGAGACACTTGGGTTTAGGAGACCATTAGGGCTACTTAGTGATCAATCCACTGCCAAAAAATCATATCATGATTAAGGGAGGGCTTTCCAAAGGTTGGGAGCTTTTTGAAATACAGGCAGTAAAGAAAAGATGGCTTTCAAATTGAATGCAATGTTACAAATGAAAATTTGGAAATTTTCATAAAAGACTAAGGAAGTCGATGTACGTAACTATTTAATGCAGCAGCGGCAGCCTTCCCCCAGGACTTAAACGCAGAAGGAAACTGAGATGCTTCCTGCAGCTGCGGCCGATTCTCCAGGACTCTTTTTTTTCCCTTGAGCACTTGCCTCATGAGACTTAACAGAACAGTGGTTTACTGTCCCCTCTCTTCCCATCTCCTTCCTCCCTCTGGTTCTTTCTGTCTTCCTCTTCTCACCCTCCTCTTTCTTTCTCCCTTTAGCCATCACTTCTGGGAAGTAAAGAACTTGACTTTGTGCCAAAAAAAAAAAAAAACAAAAAAAAAAAGAGTAGGGAGGGTATGGCCCAGTTCTAGTTGTTTTCATTCACGTGACGTTTGGGTGGTTCCAGGGGCCCC
>CAUYPK010083675.1:0-13344 GCA_963574355.1 Loris lydekkerianus | reverse complement strand
GAAGTTTGGTAAAGCATTTTAACCAAAATAAAAATTTGTGAAATATTTGTAGTCTTTAGCCTTGGAATAGTCTTGAAATCCTAGGAAAGGACCAAGGAAGGGGAAGGGAAGGGGGAGGTTTGGGTGGAGGGAGGGTGATGGTTGGGCCACATCTATGGTGCATATTTTTACCTATAATAAAAATAAATAAATTAAAAAAAATAATAAAAAAAAAAAGAAAAATGGTTTTAGTATTAGGGGAAATCACGGGGGCAAAATCAGGATGTTGACATTTGCTACTTCTTAGTGCTTTCATCAAAGTTCCACAAGAGAGGAGTTAACTCAGACTAGAACCAAAAACAGCACTGTTAAGATAAATGCTTTCTCCCCATGATCACATTAATGTACACAGCTATGATTTAATTAAAAAAAAAAAAAAGATAAATGCTTTCTGCCTCTGGTCTGCAGTCTTAACTGACTATCTTATAATTTGGAGACTTACAGGATTGAAAAGACAAACTCCTTCTTTATTTCAAAGCTGAAGCTTGTGGCAAAGAATTGGCATCATAGCAGCAGATGAAATTTGTGGTCTAGCCTTCTTCAAATAGGTTCTATTAATAATTTTCTGCCAGACCAAGGGGAAACCCCACTGATAATGATCTGATTATGAGTAGCGTTTCATTAACCAAGGTTATTTCAGGGTTAGAGGGATAGGTAGAGTGCAAAGATGAGTAAAGATAAAAATGGCACTTCGGACTTGAAAAGACTGTGTCTTGTCAGGGTTATTCAACTATGGTTACAAGTCTGTGGTTACTTGCACATAGAATTGATTACAAATACACGTGAGTTTTAGAGGGAATTCTCTTGTCAAAGCCAACAATGTACTGCAGCTGTTTAACTCCTAAGCGAACCCCAAGTGTCCAATAGGAAGAGCTGGGAGTCTCCAGGGTAGCCTCCCCTAGTGCCTGCCTCAGATGTGGCCCTAAACGAACAAGAAGGATCCTCTCAGATGACAGATTTTTTTTTTTTAAATGAAGGAAAATGGATATGGGAGGTCCTCCCAGAGGACAGAACCAGGAGCTGCCAAGTTGGCTTACCAAAAACCTTGCTCCACTGTAAGGGCAGGAAATCCTTGTTACTCCTGTCCAGCAGGATTTGATATAAGCTTGGGATGAATGACTGTTGTGTGCATCCTGTGTATGAATTTTCTGAATGGAGCTTTTATTGCAGATATCCTGTTCCAGCTACAAGGATAAGACCACTTGTGTTTTGATTTATCAGTCACAAGACCAGACTTTATGGAGAGGACTCTGCAATATCCAGATTTTTAGCTTCAAGATGAAATCTTAATTAGATGAGCCTTTTGTCCTGGTTCACCTTTTCCATTAAAGAGCAAAAACAAAAATGTGTATAAACATTGGCTACTCAAAGTGGTGTAGCGTAGAAGACACTGCAGTTGTCCCCCCCACCCCCAGTCCTATATAACACTATTCTTCCTTGACTTCCTTTACTAGTGAGGCTGGGGATAATCATGTGATCCAACATTAGCCAATGAGTTATAGGCAGAACTCTCTGGTTGAGGTTTCTGGGAAAGTTTTTTCAAATGGATGTATTCAATTGGTATATCTTTCAGTCATTTTGGTGTTTGCTCCTTCTTTCTGCCTAGAAGATGTTTAAACTGTCTGGTGGCACAACAGCCCTCTTGTGACCATATGATGCAGGGTGAAAAACCTGTGTGTTAAGAATAGCAGAGCTTTAAGCACCTGTAGAAAAATCTGACTACATTGGAGTATATGGGAACTTCTTATGGCAAGCAAAGGCAAAAGCTGTGGCTGAAATTGGTGCATCTGAAAGCAGAGTGGGGAGAACATACAGTTTTGCTAAGTGGGCCTTTATGTCTGCTATCAGCAATTCAAAATGAATGAGAATTATATCATGAAAAATGCAGGGTTGGAAAACCTGAATTTGCACCAACATAAAGATAGTTTAAAAACATTTACGAGGAAAGAAACATAGTTGAACATAAGAATGGGGACCTGAGACAATGCTACTAGATCAGACCCTGGCTAGTACTGAACAAGATCTAGTCCTTTTTATCGGAGAAAATGTAGTTTAGGAGAGGGGTTTGGGAACCTCAGTTCTTGCTCTCTTTAGGTAGAGTGCAGTAGAGTGCACTGGTGTAAATATAGCTCATTGTAACCGCAGACGCCTGGGCTCAAGCTGACCTCCCACCATAGCCTCCCAAGTAGCTTCGACTACAGCCTTGCTCTGAGAGCTGGGCTGGAGCTCTGCAGCGTTGGCCTGACTCATAGAGGCCTCAAATATCTGGCTAAGTGTGTCCCTCTAGGTTTGATCACCCAAGAGACCATTTTTGCAGATCTCCACTGTGATACAAGGCAGATGTTTGCCTAGATTTGGTAGAGACAGGGTTTTGCTCTTGCTCAGGCCAGTAAGGAGCTTCCAACCTCAGGGCACCCTCCTATTCCAGCCTCATCAGAGTCTTGGGATTGTGGGTGTGAGTCACCATACCCTGCCCCTAAACCATTATTATTACTATTTTTTCTCTTTTTTTCTTTCTTCTCTTCTTTTTAATTTTTTTTCTTTTCTGCCTTCTTTCTCCTCTCCTCTCCTCTCCTCTCCCCTCCACTCCCCTTCCCTCCCCTCCTCTACCCTTCCCTTTCCTTCCATTCCCTTCCCTTCCCTTCCCTTCCCTTCTCTTCTCTCCCTTTCATCCCCATACCAAAGGACACTTGAACTCCCAAATTAAGGAAAATTAAGCAGAAAGAGAAAGTGAGAGGAATAAGCAGGGGAAGGAAGGGAACAAGAAGAAAACCCAAATGAGGAGAGGAGGAACCAATAAAAAAATTCTGGCAACATGAAAAACCATAACATATCAACTCTCCCCCCCTCCAAGGAATCACAAGGCAGCTGCCACAGAGCATCCCACCAATAAAGAAATTGTGGAAATGACAGAAAAGTAATTTAGAGTACGAATGCCAAAAATAATGAAGGGAATTAAAGAGAAAGTGGAAAACCACCTAAAGAAAATTCAAAAATTGACCTCAAGAAATGAATGAAAGACATGAAGAAATTAGAAAGGATACATCAAAGCTTAAAGAATTGAAGGAGTCATTCAGGAAGCTGAAAGATGCAATAGAAAGTATCAATACTAGATTAAACCAAGGAGAAGTAAGAATTTCAGAGCTAGAGGATAAGGCTCTTGAGCCAACTCAGGCATTTAAAGAGGTAGAAGCGAGTAAAGGCAGAACAATCTCTTAGAGAATTATGGGGCTTCATAAAGTATAGAAACATACATCTCTAAAACCTCAATCAGAAATGAAAAAGGAAATAACAGATACCACAGAGATACAAAAGACATCACTGATTACTACAAAAACCCCCTCTATACACAGAAATTTGAAAATGTGGAGGAATCACACAACCTCCCTAGACTTAACCAGGAATAAATAGATCTGTTGAACAGACAAATATCATGCACTGAAATTGCAGCAACAATAAAAAAGATACCAACAACAAAAAGCCCTGGGTCAGGTGGCTTTACATCAGATTTCTATCAAACCTTCAGAGAACTTATACCTATACTACAGAACATCTTCTAAAATATTGAGAAGGAAGGAACCCTCTCCAACACATTCTACAAAGCAAATAACACTCTGATACCCAAACCAGGAAGGGACCCAACAAAAAACAAGAACTACACACCAATTTAACTAATGAATATCCATGCAAAAATAATAAAATCTTAGCAAATAGAATACAGTTACATATGAAAAAAATTATACATCATGATCAAATAGGCTTTATCCCAGGGACACAAGGTTGGTTTAACATATATAAATCTACAAATGTAATTCACCACATAAATAGAAGCAAAAGCAAAGACTATATGATCCTCTCAAAAGATGCAGAAAAAGCATTCAACAAAATTCAGCATTCTTTTCTGACAATAACACTGAAGAAAATAGGCATAGATGGGACGTTTCTTAAATGATGGAATTAGTTTACAACAAACCCCCAGCCAATAAATGGAGTAAAACTGAAAGCATTTCCACTTAGAACTGGAACCAGACAGTGTCCTGTATCGCCACTATTATTCAACTTACTGCTGAAAGTTCTAGGATATTAAGGGTAGCTAAATGGGTACAAAGGAGGTCATACTGTCTCTCTTTGCTGATGATATAATTTTATACTTAGAAAACCCTAGAGACTCAACCACAAGACTCCTGGAAGTGATCAAGAAATACAGTAATGTCTCAGGATATAAAAGCAATTCCACATATCAGTAGCCTTTTTGTACACCAATAATGCAAGCTGAGAATCAAATCAAGGACACAATACCCATCACAATAGCTTCAAAGAAAATGAAATACCTTGGACTATATCTAACAAAAGAGGTGAACGATCTCTATAAAGAAAATTGTGAAACCCTAAGAAAAGAAATAGCAGAAGATATTAACAAATGGAAGAACATACTATGCTCATGGCTGGGCAGAATCAACATTGTCGAAATGTCTATACTTCCCAAAGCAATCTACAGATAAAAAATGCAGCCCCCATTAAAATACCAACATCATACTTTGAAGAACTCGAAAAAATAGTTCTTTGACAAGTTTTCAGTGATCAAAGCAGCATAGTATTGGTACAAAAGTAGAGACATAGTTCTATGGAACAAAATAGAAAACTTAGAGATGAAACCAGCCTTATATCATCATCTGATCTTTGATAAACCATACAATAGCACACATTGGGGAAAAGAATCCCTATTCAATAAATGGTGCTGGGAGAACTGGATAACCACATGAAAGAGACTAGAACTGGATCTGCACCTCTCACCATTTACAAAAATTGACTCATGATGGATAAAAGATTTAAATCTAAGACGTGAAGTGATAAAAATTCTAGAAGGAAGCATGGGAAAAACTCTTGAAGATATCAGCCCGAGGAAAGATTTTTTTTTAATTGTTTGGGATTCATTGAGGGTACAAAGAATCAGTTTATACTGATTGAATTTGTTAAAGTCCCTTTTATATTTGTGTCCAGCCTCCAAGAAGTGTGCCATACATTGTGACCCTCTATCCCCCTCCCTCCTCCCCTCTCCCTGCCCCCTTATTCCTCTACTCCACCTCTTGTGTTAGTTCATCTACTGCCTTCATATCAGCCAGGGAAAGATTTTATGAAGAAGACTCCATTGGTAATTGCAACAACAACAACAAAAATAAAGGAATGGGACTTAATTAAGCTGAAAAGCTTCTCCACAGGTAAGGACACAACAATTGGAACAAATAGCCTTCAGAATGGGAAAAGATATTTGCATGTTATGACTCTGGCAAATGGGCTTTTAACCAGAATCTACAGAGAGCTTAAATTTGTCAATCAAAAAGAGCAAACAATCTTATTTATCATTGGACAAGAATCATGAACAGAACTTTCTAAGAAGAACAAGGAATGGTCAACAAATAAATGAAAAAATGCTCATCATCCCTCATCATCAGAAAAATGCAAATCAAAACCTCCCTGAGATATCACCTAACCCTAGAGAGATTAGCCCACATCATAAAGTCTCAAAGCTATAGATGCTGGCATGGTTGTGGAGAGAAGGGAAGGCTTTCATACTGTTGGTGCGATTGCAAACTAATACAGCCTCTTTGGAAAGCAGCATGGAGTGTCCTCAAAGAGGTAAAAGTAGACATTCCATTTGATTCCACAATCCCATTAGTATCTATTCGAAAGAAAACAATTATTTTACCATAGGACATCTGCACTAGAATTTTTATCACAGCTCAGTTCACAATCACCAAGCTGTGGAACCAACTGAAGTGCCCATCAACACCTGAATGGATTAATAAACTATGGTATATATGTACTATGGAATACTATTCAGCCATAAAAAGGATGGAGACTTTATATCTTTTGTATTTACCTGGATGGAGTTGAAGAACATTCTCCTACGTTCTCAATAAGTAAAATCCTATGTACTCAACACTAATATGTATTGAAAAGTAAATATCCTATGTACTCAATACTAATATGAAACCATAGATGAACAACTACACTCCCACACAAGAGAAAAATGCAATTAAATTCAAGTAGTCCGGAGAGGAGAGGATGGAGGGGGAATGGTGAGCTCTCATTTAACAGGCACAATGTAAGGGTGTATGGTACACCTGGGTGAAGGCTCAATGGCAACTTGGACTTTACCTAACAAACACAAAGGATGAAAGCTAATTGTTGGTACCTTCATATTAATGTGAAATCATAAAAAGAATAAAAAGAGTAGGGACCAGGGAAATTACTGATCTCTCAGCATCCCCCAAGTCCTTACTCCTACCAATGAAAGGCCAATACGCTGGATTATCTATGTCTCTTGAAATCACTCTAAAGTGATTTCTTAATGATCCCAATGCAAAAACCAAGAGAAAGTCATTCAACTGAGGGGCTGGGTGTATGGATTAGGCAGAGTTCTAAGGTCTGTTGTCTAATTAGACTGTGGTGAAGATTCAAGAACATGAGTTGACAGCATCTCTTCCTTTCATTATTACCACCATATAAAATAGAATATGAATCAAATTTATTATAGTAGAATTCCAGTTGCCTACCCTAACATCTACTTTCTTCTGTAGTAACAGATCCTCTATTTTTATCTGGACGTATTAGCACATGAAATAAAATACTAGACTACATCTCTCAACCTCCCTTACTCCTAGGCATGGTCATGCCTTTCAGTTCTAGTCCATGAGATGCAGGCAACAGTGTCTTGTGAAACTCCTGGGAAGTCTCATTAGGAAAGATGAGATATACCCTTCATCACCTTTTCCCATTCGACTGCCAGGAATGTGGATGTATAATAGCTGGAATGCTATTAGACATTTTGAGTCATGAGGATGAGGACCATACCCAAGTGATCATAAAGCAGAGAACTAGAAGGAAGCTCTGTGCTTCATACCAGCTCTTAATGATTTATTTACACAATTCTTTTATGAAAGAAAGAAATACACTTCAATCCTGGGTAGATCACTATTATTTTTGGCTTTTATGTTATTGGAAATGAAATTTAATACTAAATGATGTACCAACTAAGTTGTTAAGGAAGTTTTATTGCCAGAGAAACCCCAAGCCAAACCAAAATTTGCCACTGAACTCATACTTATAGGAAGTGAGTTGTTGAAATGGTGGCAAGCCCACAAAGGTAAACTTCTCTGATGCCATTTTTAGGAGTAGCCAAGTAGAAAAATGGATAAGGGAGATGCTTGTTGAGAGCAGAATCTGGGCCATCCAGCTGATCTAAAAATTACTCTATTACCAAGCCAGGGAGTTCTTGCTATTCATATATGTATATGATATATAAATTGATATGATATTGATTGGTAATCTTTGTATATGGTTTCTACTTTTTCCATTTCCAAATGGGAGGTTTTATTTAATTCATCCTATTTCCTCACTAATATTAGTCTTTGGACATTTGGGGCAGATTGAAATGTATCATTTACCTATAGATATAAGAACATGGAGAGTGACATCAAGTCCTGTCCAAGGTGACTGTGAATCACTCAAAGATCTTACTTTTTTTTTTTTTTTGTGGAGACAGAGTCTCATTTTATCACCCTTAGTAGAGTGCCGTGGCGTCACAGTTCACAGCAACCTCCAACTCCTGGGCTTAGGCGATTCTCTTGCCTCAGCCTCCCAAGTAGCTGGGACTACAGGCACCCGCCACAACGCCTAGCTATTTCTTTGTTGCAGTTTGGCCAGGGCTGGGTTTGAACCTGTCACCCTTGGTATATGGGGCCGGTGCCCTACCGATTGAGCCACAGGCGCCACCCCAAAGATCTTATTCTTAACATTGGATACACTTGGGGTACATGAATTAGGGTTGCGTCTCTATATAGAAAGCATGAGCACATTTTCATCTGATATAGTTGCATGATATTAGTTGAAGACCTTTTATAAATAGGGTTATCTATCAAATAGTGGAATATAATGTTCACATGTTGTTCTTGTCTGCTCAACATATATTCTCAATTGTTCTGGGAACAGCACTGTGATTTTTCTTTGAGTACCCCTCTCCAAAATGCACTGTTATGTTCTTGCTTTCCTGCTCTTGTGCTCTCTCTTTGTCTTCTTCCATTTCTCCTGCTCCCTCTCTGCTCTGTCTCTCACTTTTTTTTTTTTTTTTTTTTTTTTGAGACAGAATCTTACTATGTCACTCTTGGTAGAGTGCCGTGACGTCACAGCTCACAGCAACCTCAAACTCTGGGGCTTCAGTGATTCTCTTGCCTTAGCCTCCCAAGTAGCTGCGACTACAGGCACCTGCCACAACACCCAGCTATTTTTTTTATTGCAGTTGTCTTTGTTGTTTAGCAGGCCCTCACTGGGTCCAAACTCACCTGCCTTGGTGTATGTGGCTGGCGTCCTAATCATAGAGCTACAGGCTCTGAGCCCTCTCTCACTTTTGATCCACAGGTTTTGAGTGGGGATGTCCTATTGCTTGTTTCAAAAAGTAAGTATAGAAACTCGAGCTTGGGCAATCATAATGTTCTATCCCCCGGCTTCAGGAATAGGCATGTGCCCCCAAGCTGGTTCCAATCACATGTTGGACCTATTGGGAACAATTAACTCTCTTCTTCTGAAGAACTAATCTAGTAAGGTGTAAGCGTGGACCTTCCAATGATAAACACAGAAGAAGCTATAGCTGAAAAAAGGAGAGAAGCCAAGTTCTACCCTCACAGGTCAAGCACAAGCATACAGCTGTGCCTGAAACCAAAGCACTCACTCTTTTCTTAAGCCAGCTTTATTTGAATTCTGTTCTTTAAAAGACGAAGACAGCCCCATATTCTTATTGACCACTCTCCCACTTTTCTTATGATAAGAATCATCTATGGACAGCAGATTTTATTTTTTCTCAAGGCTATACAAATTTTTCCCACTCATGTATCATGAATGTAGTCAAGGATTTTTTTTCTCCGTTGTCTGATCTGCTTTTTTTCCCATTCTGATCTGCAAAATAAGAAGCCAATTCCCATCCTTTGTGTTGTTGCTGTTTATTTGTTGGTTGGCTTGTGATATTATAAAGCATTGCCTTATTAAGGGGATTATTCTGGGTAGTCACACATGGAGAGGGAATAGATGTGAAAGCTTGAGGATAGAAAAGAAAGAAAAGGCAAAATGGGAGAGAGGTTTGGAAAAACTTCCTGAGTGATCTAGAAGACTAAAAATAAGGAAGGGACTTCAGTTAGAAACCTATTGCTGTCATGTTGCGTTCTGAAACTTGTCAGGACTCTGGAGGATATGGTAGAGCCTTAGCAGAAAATGACTGGCTAATACAACAAGGGAGACTGATCCCCAGGAACTTTTTCTCCCAGTTTAGGAAGTAGAATTCTTGCCTCCAAGCTTAGCATAGAAACAGTAGTCATCAGCACTAAGATATACATTATATAAAATGTGGAGAGTGGGCGGTGAGGCGGCAGGGCCCCCACCCGCTGGGAGACGTTCAGGGAATGACCTCCAGCTGCTTTCCTCCTGCTTTGTCAATGTTTTTCCTCCTCTCAAAACAACATGTTTTTCTCCTTCTTAGATGTTTTGCCAGAAGTCATATATCTCTTTCTTTACCTAGTTCATCTTTAGAAACTATGTAGAAAACTGTTACCCTTCCCTTTCTGCTTATCTTTAACATATGTTAACAACGTTATGCAGTAGAATCCATAAACAGGATGAATTGTTCCTGATAAAGTTATTTGTGTTTTCCAATCATATAGTAAGACCAAAAATATGTTTTTTGTCTATGCTACTTTCTCATAAACAACTCTGCTGAGATACTATAAAATAAAGCTGATTTTGTATTTTGGCCCTGGCTGCAGTTGTGACTGCTCAGACCTCCCAATCCCATCCTTGTTTCTCACATCTTTTCTCTCATTCCCCACCATTCCCACTCTGGTTCGTTCTCTTTCACACTGGTTTGTGATAATAAAATTTACCATCCTAACTACTCTTTTTGAGATAGGGTCTTGTTCTTTCACCCACACTACGGTACAGTGGTGTCATCATACATCACTACAACTTTAAACTCCTGGGCTCAAGTGATCCTCCTACCTCAGACACCTAAGTAGCTGGGCCTACAGGCATGTACCACTATGCCTAGTTAATGTTTTCTTTTTTGTTGTTTGTTTGTAGAGATGGCATCTCACTGTGTTGTCCAGGCTGATCTTGAGGTCCTGGACTCAAGTGACTCACCAGCCTCACCCTCCCAAATTGCTGGTATTGTAGGTCTGAACCACCATGCCTAGCACATCTTTAACATTTTAAAGTGTATAGTTCAGTGGAATTAAGTACATTTACATTGTGTAACCATCACTACAATTCACCTCCAGAACTCTTTTCATTCAGTAAGGCTGAAACTCTATTCATTAAACCATAACTCTCTACTCCCTCTCCCTCTTGTCATTGACAATCACCATTCTACTTTCTGTCTCAATGATTGTAACTACTATAGGTATAGTACTTGTCTTTCTGTGACTGGCTTATTTCACACAGTGTCTTCAAGTTTCCTCCATGTCGGCACATATGATAGGATTTCTTTCTTCTTAAAGGCTGAACTGTATTCCATTGTAAGTACTGGCATAAACCACATCTTGTTTATCCATTTATCCATTAATAGACAGTTGAATTGCTTCCACATTTTGGCTACTGTGAATAATGCTGCTGTGAACATAAATGTACAAGTGTCTGTTTGAAAACTTGCTTTTCAATCCTTTGGGGTATATACCCCTTAGTGGAATTGTTGATTCATATGGTAATTTTTTTATACATTTCAGTGACTTTATTTTTTGAGTGTTGGAATAAAAGAGTGGGGATGGAAGCAGATAGGAGAGACCTTTTCTTTAGATCAGTGATGGATTATTGTGGGAAGAAAAAAGGATAATATTAAACCCAGTGGTAGTATAGAAATCAACACTTAATGGGTAGTGCCTGTGGCTCAGTGAGTAGGGTGCTGGCCCCATATACCTAAGGTGGCAGGTTCAAAACTGGCCCCGGCCAAACTGCAACAAAAAAATAGCCAGATGTTGTGGCAGGCACCTGTAGTCCTAGCTACTAGGGAGGCTGAGGCAAGAGAATTGCCTAAGCCCAAGAGCTGGATGTTGTTGTGAGCTGTGATGCCATGGTACTCTACCAAGGGTGACAAAGTGAGACTCTGTCTCTAAAAAAAAAAGGTGGTGCCTGTGACTCAAAGGAGTAGGGCGCCAGCCCCATATGCTGGAGGTGGCAGTTTCAAACCCAGCCCCGACCAAAAACTGCAAAAAAAAAAAAAAAGAAAGAAAGAAAAAGAAATCAACACTCAAATACAAAGACTTCAAACTACTGCTTTGGTATTGAAGCCTAGCAGTATAGTAAAATCAGCTAGTTAGATTCCAAAATTAAAAGAAAAAACAGTTTTACATCTTATCTGGTCAACTTTCTCAAAGTAGAGAATATTGTGATAATGTAACCACAGAGTTTGTGTGTGGGGCTTTTATTCATAGCATGTCACTACATATACATTGTCTAAATATTAGAAAACCTAAGACAACAAAACTTTAATAAAACAAACCTTAGTACCCTAGGTATTTGTGCTAGCAGTTGTATAATATACCTGTTGGATGCTACCCAGAATCTATTTCTCTTCCCTCTTTTTAATGTGGTACAAAACACATAACATGATCTACCCTCTTAAAGTTTTAAGTGTACAGTACAGCATTGTTAATTTTAAGTACAGTGTAAAGCAGATTTCTAGAACTTCTTTATCTTTAATGACCGAAAACTTTGTATATACTGAATAGCAACTTCCCATTGATCCCTTCCTCTACCTGCTGGCAACTACCCTTCTCCTTTATGCTTCTATGAGTTTTGACTACTTTAGATATCTCTTATAGATGCAGTCATGCCATATTCATGCTTCTGTGACTGAATAATTTTATCAGCATAATGTTCTGGGGTCTGTCCAATGTTGAAGCATATGATAAGATTTTCACTTTTTAAGGCTGAATAGCATTCCTTTACTCATGTATTCCACATACTCATATATACAACATTTCCTTAATCAAATGATCTGTCAATGGAAATTTAAGCTGTTTGTATTCCTTTGTTATTATAAATAATGCTACCATGACCATAAAGTGTAAATATCTCTCCAACATTTTGTTTTCAGTTTTTTCAGATATGTGTTCAGAAATGGGATTATTGTATTATATGGTAATTCTACTCTACATCAAACTAAAAAGCTTTTGCATAGCAAAGAAATCAATCAACAGGATAAAAAAAGTAGCCTATAGTTGTATTCAATCATATATCTGAAATGGGGCTAATATCCAATATCCATAAAGAACTACTACAACTCAATAACAAAAGAACCAATTAACCTGATTTAAAAATTGACAAAGAACTTGAATAGACATTTATTCAGAGAAGAAAAGTGGACAACAAGTATATGGAAAGACACTCAACATCAAAAATCATCAAAACCACGATGAAATATTACCTCATATGTGTTGGTATGGTGATTATAATAAAAAAAAACAAACCCAGAAAATAATAAGTGTCGGCAAGGATGTGGAGACATTGGAATACTCACGCGCCGTGGTTGGAAGTCTAAAATGATAGAGCCTCTATGGAAAACAGATAGAAATCCCTGAAACATTTCCTCCTCTTTATACTAATAGCACTTTGAATTTCCTTTGGAGGAATGTTCCTCTCCTCTTATAAGCCACACTGTTTGTATTATATATATTTAAATTTCAGAATATCATGGGAGTACAAATGTTTTGGTTACATGAATTACTTTTGGGCAGTTTGAGTCAAAGTTATAAGTTTGCTTATCACTTGGATACAGTGCATCATATGGTAATTCTGTTAAACTTTTTGAGAAGCCATAAAACTGCTTTCCCAATGGCTGTACTATCTCACATTTTTACCAGCAAAGCACAAGGGTTCCAGTTTTTACATCCTCACAAAATTTATTTTCTGTTTTTTTTTTTTTTTCATTTTTTTCATTTCCATTTATCTATTGACTAATGATGTTGAATGTTTTTTCATATGTTTATCAGCCATTTGTGTGTCTTCTTTGGAGAAATATTGGCTCAAGTCCTTTGCCTATTTTCCCATTGGATTTTATTATTATTGTTGAGTTGTATGATACTACCATTTAACCACTATGTGCGGTGTTGGAAATATAGACATGGATAGGGCACAGAGTTGGTCCTCAAGAATCTCACAGGATAGTTGGGAGAGACAAAAAATAATTTGACCTAGGGACAGCGCCTGTGGCTCAAAGGGGTAGGGTGCCAGTCCCATATGCTAGAGGTGGCAGGTTCAAACCCA
>CAUYPK010083673.1:0-16623 GCA_963574355.1 Loris lydekkerianus | reverse complement strand
CATTCATGCGATGGCCCCAGGGGGTTGGCCTGTGTCTGAGATGAGAGGAATAATGGTGAGTGGCCCAGACCATGGAAGTTTCCTCTGCAGAGGAACCTGGGGCAGCTGTGGGCCCAGCCTGGCTGAACCTGCTGGAACTTGGCCTATGTGAAAGCCACAATGCTGATCCTGCAGCGTATCTTCCAGAGAGTAAAACTCAGCGGCCACAAATGGAATGGAAGGTCACCTCACACTGTGGTGTCCCTCAGCAACCCTTCCTAAGGGTGTTGGGAAGACCTCCCTGGCTCTCCCACACCTGCTGTCCTGCCTCTCAGTACTTGGAAAATTCATTCCAAAGCTTAGTCTTCCTCTTTCTTCCTGTTCAGGACACTGTGATTATTTGAAATTACTGGCAGCCAGTTATCGGGGACATTTCCCCAGACACAGGCGGACTGTTTCTTTTCTTGACTCTGGACAGGCCTGTGGCTGCTTTAACCAGTAGAGCCTGGCAGACTGGGCCTGAGTGATTCAGAGGTAGTCATGAAATCCCAAATGTTTGCTAGGACATTCTGAAGCCTTCAGTCTTCACAAGGGAATCCAAGTGTCCTCAAGCCACTAAGTGGGGAGAAGCCCCAGCCACATATGGTGGCCAAAAGAGGGCAGGCACTACAGGCCACAGGTCCAGCTGAGCCCAGGCTTTGGGCTACTCTGGCCCCAGTGCCCAGCCATGTGACCGAAGAAGTCTACAAGATTTCAGCCCCTGCCCATTCACTGTTTCCAGGGGAGGCCCCAGGCCCCAAGGTGGTATAGATCAAAGCTGCGCTCACAGCGCTGTGCCCTGTCTGTCCTCCTGACCTCCCAAATCTATGTGCATGACAAAATGAGGTGGTTTTGTGCCACTGCATTTTGGAGTTGTTCTTTCCTCGCAGCAGCAACTGAGCAACCACGGAATCTGAGACAATCGCGAGAGCAGGGGCTGCGGGAATGAGGGCCAGAAACCTGGGGGACAAAGCCAGAATCCTCCCTAGCAGAGAGGGCAGGGGACAGATGACGATGTTCCTGTGCTGCTCATTCACGGTGGTTCAAGGCTTCAAGCCTGGCTGTGGGCAGTGGAGGGGGGACCATAGGCCCCAGGTGTTCACTCAGTCATCCTTTACTAGAGACCCAGCGTTAGGGCCACTGTGGGTCCTGGGGACATAGTGATGGAAGGAAATGGTCCAGTAAGGCACAAGGACAAAGAAAGGTGAGACTCAAACATTTCTAGGGCTCCACCTGGACCTGAAGGAAGACTTTGATTTTGTTAAAGTTAGGGGTGGGGGAAGGAATGATGGGACTCTGGCTCTGCTTTTACCAACTATCTCAGCAGATTGGGGGAGGGGTCGCTTAGCCCTACAGCATTCCTTTCCCCTTAGTAACATCACCTGGGTTTCTTTCCAGGCCTCTCCCTGTCTCCATTGGATCCCATCTGACAGAGCTTTAGTCGCCTGAGGGACGGGCATATGCTCCTTGAAGTGTGTGCAGGGCGACCCTCAGGCACAGAGGCAGCTGAGAACCAAAAAGCCAGGCAGGCAAATGCAGCTCATTGGTAATAGGGGTTGATTTGAGGATCATATGATTTCTAGGATTTTCTTTTTTTTTTTTTTTTGAGACAGAATCTTACTTTGTTGCCCTCAGTAGAGTAGAATGCCGTGGCCTTAACTCAACCTCAAACTCTTTAGCTCAAGCAATTCTCTTGCCTCAGTCTCCCAAGTAGGTGGGATTCAGGCACCCGCCACAGCACCTGGCTATTTTTTTTTTTTTTTTTTTGCAGTTTTTGGCTGCGGCAGGGTTTGAACCCGCCACCTGTGGTATATGGTGCCGGCACCCTACTCCTTGAGCCACAGGCGCCGCCCAACACCTGGCTATTTTTAGAGACGGGGGTCTTGCTCTTGCTCAGGCTGGTCTCGAACTCATGAGCTCAGGTGATCCACTTGCCTCCCAGAGTGCTAGGATTACAGGTGTGAGCCACCGTGCCCAGCCTCTTACAAATAATAAGGGAGAGGATAAATGAGCATGGAAATTAAGTAAGGCTTAAAACCAAATGAAAACGAGAGAACTACAATTCAAAATTCATGAAACAGGCATGGTGGTATGTACCTGTATTCCTGGTTACTCATAAAGCTGATGAAGGAAGATTGCTTGAGCCTGCGTATTCAAGACTATTGTGCACGATGATTGTGACTGTGAATAGCCGTTGTACTCCAGGCTGCACAACATAATGAGACTCCATGTCTAAATAAATAAATAAACAAAATTCATGGAGCAAGGAAAGTTTTATAGCCTTAAAACACATAAATTAAAAAATGAAAAACACTGAAAACTATCTCAGCGGATTGGGGGAGGGGTCGCTTAGCTCTACAGCGTCCCTTTTCCCCTTGATAACATCACCTGGGTTTCTTGGGAAGTCAGAAAAGAAGTGGAGTGAACACAAAGAAAGCAGATGAATGGAAGCGCCTGTGGCTCAAAGGAGTAGGGCACCAGCCCCATATGCCAGAGGTGGCGGGTTCAAACCCAGCCCCAGCCAAAAACTGCTAAAAAAATTTAAAAAGCAGATGAAATGAAATAACAAAGGTATAAATCAATGAAATGAACAGACTGGCGATTCAACAGAACCAGAGGTCAGTTCTTTAAAAAATCAAATAAAAGGCACCTAGAGAAGGGGCCCTGCAGCACTGCCTGAGCTAGGCACACCCTTAGTGGGTGGGAGCAACAGTGTGGTGTTCAGGGAAAGTGGACAAAGGTGAGGGGTCAGCACAGCCAGGCCTGTAGGCCTCTTGGTCATATCTGGGTGTTGTCCAGTGAACAGTGGGGAGCCATGCAGGGGTTTTGCACAGGCAGTAGTGAGGACAGTCTGGGAGGCAGAATGGGATGAACTCTGGAGATGAGTTGGCCAGAGCTTGGACCAGGTGTGTGATGTAAGCCAAGGAGCTGGGAGACCTGGCACAGGCTGGCAGGTTGGCAGGTGGGGGAGGGCAGGGTACTAGAATCTGGGACTGACAGGTAGCTCTTGCTCCTGCTTAGCTGTGTGGCCCCAGGCAAGCCGCTGAGTCTATGTTATAGGTCCCTCACATACGAAGTGACCTGTACAAGTCTACAAGTCCCTCCCAGCCTAGGTTCAGTATTACACACCCCACTTATTGACCTGAAGCCACTTCCTCCTCTTCTGTACTAACTGGACCCCATTTTGTCAAGGACCTGCCAGCACACCTGGGGATGAACCTTGCTGGCCCAACTGCAAAGGACTGAAGGTTCCCCAGCCAGGTTCTTGTCCTGAAGGGACTTGGGCAGGGAAGGGGGCAGGTTTTTTCTCTCTGAAAGGAGAGACTCAGAGTAGGGGACCCATTTTGTGGTGCCCCCTTTGCCATGGAAACACAACCAGACTCCTGGAGGGTGCCAGAAGGGAGTGAAAAAGCCCTGAGTGACCCCTGAAGCGCCAACCTCCAAACCTGAGTCTGAGTAAATGATAAATGTCCTGGTGGTTCAGTCACTGCAGGGATCTGGGCAGTGGTGTGGAGGGTACTGTGCTGGAGTCCCAGGGCTGCTGTGCGTCTGAGGGCGAGTTACTCCATCTTTCTGCCCCTCAGTTTCCTTGTCTGCCAATGGTGGTTAAAATAATTCCTCCTTCATAGGCTTTTATACGATTCAGAGAAAAAAAATATAGAAGTGCCTGCAGGTACGTGGCGCCGCGCGTCTTTCTCACTGCCGGTGATTCAGCCTGCTCTACAGCCTGCGTGTCCTGTGTAACGTCCTTCCCTCCGACACACACACACACACACACCCGCTTGGATCCTTCTCTTTCACACACATCTTTGCCCAAGTTCTTTATCCGGCCAGGTGTGCCCTCCCGGTCCCCTCTTCTCGGGTACTTCAGTCCCCAAACCACAGGCTCCCAATATACCCCGGGGAGCCTTCTCCGAGTGGTGGCAGCGCGTCCTTCCGCCTGTCCCCAAGACCCCCGCCCGTGCACCCCGGGACAACAGGGTGAGGAGGGGAGGGAGCTCCGCAGGCAGAGGTGGGAACCCCAAGCGGCCGCCGCGTGCTCCCCACCCACACACCCTGCGCACCACTCCGCGGACCGCCCGCCTCTGCGCTGGTTTCTCTGACCTGCGCGCAGCTCCGCGTTGCCTGGGGCCCGGGGCTCCGACAGGGGGACCCAGCTGGGCTGCGGGCGAGCGGGAACGCCAGGGCCGCCTCCCGCTGCAGCGCCCCCCCGTTGGGATACCCAGGAGCGCGGCGCCTCCCCCGCCGAGCCCACCTAATGGCGCTAAGTGATTCCGGGCGCCGGGCTCCCGGGTGGCGACGACCCGCGGGGTCCGGGGACCGAGGTCTTAGCAGTCTGAGCACAGCGCGCCTCCTCAGGGGCCTGCAGGCCGACGGGGGCCGTGAGCCCAGCGCTGCCCCGGCTAATTTGTGCTTCACTCCACTCCCCCACCCCCGCCTCTGCGCTTGTTCCCCATGGGGTTCCCAGACCCAGCAGTCTTCACTGCTGATACTACCACCGCGGGCGTTTTCTTGCCCTGTTGGCTGACTGCTTGAGGTGGTGCTGGTGTGAGCAACCCTAGCTCTTCCCCAGCCAGCAAAGGCAACATCTGCCAGCCCACGGGAGCCACTTCACCTGGGACAACTCCAGGCTTGAACCTGGAGTTGAGTGAATCTACCCAACTTGCTGCTGTACAGGCTTTTATTAATTTATTTTTTTAGAGGCAGAGTTTCACTTTGTCGCCCTGGTTAGAGTGCTGTGGAGTCACAACTCACAGTAACCTCCAGCTCTTGGGCTTAGGCGATTCTCTTGCCTCAGCCTCCGGAGTAGCTGGGACTGCAGGCACCCGCCGCAAGGCCCGGCTATTTTTTGTTGCAGTTTGGCCGGGGCCGGGTTCGAACCCGCCACCTTACTAACTGAGTCACAGGCGCCGCCCTGTACAGGCTTTTAATACAGAACAAGAATTTGTTGAAAAATATTTTTTCTCATTTGTTTTGCGTTTTGTTTAGCTTATTTTTGCAAGTAAGGATTAGTATGAAGTCTTTTTCATTTCTGAGTTCTTTTAAGCTTAATGTAATCCCGGCTGGAGAGTCAATAAACATTCAAATCTAGCTCCCCCTCCAACTGATTTTTATTCCATTTAGCGATTCAATCCAGCTGCGATGTGCTTTGGAGCGAGGTGTGGGTCTGAAAATAAGCCAGGCTGTACCCCAGTTTTTCACTTAGCTGATGTGGAGCCATTTCATTTCCATACCTGTCTGCCTCAGGCTCAACATTTTTCTCACGGGTTTGTCATCTCTGCTTAATGGACTCTCTTTGATTCAATTCAATAAGCACTTCTTGGGCTCCAACAACAATTAAAAAAAAAAAAAATATATATATATATATAATGTCTTGCCATGTTGCCCAGGCTGGTGTGAAACTCCAGTGATCCCCTCGCCTTAGCTGGAACTACAGGTGTACTCCGTTGCACCTGGCTAATTACAACAATGTTTGCTCTCTTTTGTTCACCTCATTGTAGTTTACAGAGCATTTATATCATCTACAGGATTGAGGGTTCTCAAAGAAGACCACTGGAAAGCAGAGGAGAGAAAGCTGGACTTGCAGCAAGCAGGAGAAGCTGTTTGAAAATGCAGCCAAGCTCTCCCTACCAGTAGGAGAGATGTTATGTGGTACATTCAACAGTGGAATAAGAACACTGGGGGGGGGGGGGCAGATGCTCTCCTAAGATTACTTAACTGTTACCTATTCTTGGAAAAGGTGGTCTAAAGGGCAAAGGCAAAAAAGTACTTGAAAGAACATTCTGAGATTTGGGGTTTAATCTGGAGGCTTGCAATAGTTTGTTATGTAAGGACTGCAGAAAATCTTAAACCTTTAAGATTCCTGATTCCCCTAAGACCTCAGTAGGATATAGTACATCAAGTAAGTAACCCTGGGAATAGGTGTGACTTGTTCAAGGTCACACAGCAACTCCCTGAAGAGCTGAGCTTGGTATCCAGGACTTCCCTCCCTCCCTTCTGTGTATAATTTACTGAAAGCCCACTGTGTGGCAAAAACCCTACCAGGAGTGGGGCTATTATACTGAGCATGAACGACAGAGTCCTTTTGGCCCTAAATGGGGTTTCATCTAGACCATGAACACAAAAAGAAAAAAATGAATAGCAAATTCATTGGGTTACCCACCAATACAGACCCAGTTAGAAGAAGGCAGAGGTAGAGGCGAGGGGATTCTCTAGGTAGAGAGTCAGAGAAGGTTCCTCTTAAGAGATGCCATTTAAACCAGTCAGGTGAATTCTGAGGTCGAGTAAAAGTAGTCAAGCCTTCTAGGATAGCAGGTTTTCAGATCCCAAAGCAGGAGCAGAAACAGGTAAGAGTTGAGATGGACTTTAGAGGAAAGACTAAGAATGAAGGAAAGAGAAGAGCCACAGTGAGTCTCAGGTTCTGGGAGGAGGAGCTAGTTGGATGGTGGTGGGATTGCAGAGTGAGGGATGCTGGAGAGAGCAGGAGTGCAGCTGAGTGTTAGGAGTTCAGCTACCAGCACATTGGGTTGGAAAGGCCTATTGGATATCCAAGGCGAGGTGCCATCAGGCGGTTGTAACAACAAGTCTGATGCTTGGGGGAGAGCCCCAGATGGAGATATGAAGTTGAGAATTATCAGTTTGTAGAAAGTACATAACAGCATGGGATTAGAATAGATCACCTAGGAATATTGAGTCCTGGGATTTAGATTGAGTCCAACATTTAGAAGTCAAAGTGAAAGAGGAAGAGGCAGAAAAGGAGACAGAAAAAATAGCCAGTGTGATGGAGGAAAAAAAAGGAGGGTGTTGTGTTGATAGAGCCAAACAAAGCATGTTTTAATAAAGGAGAACTGTTTCAAACATGTCAAATGCTGCTAGGGGATTAAGTAAAAGGAGAACATAATCATGACCACCAAATTTGGCAATTCAGGTGGCCAGCCTGAATCCAAGACCAGAGAGGCACTCCAGTGGCCTGGGGGAGAGGGGATCTGGCCTCTTTACACCTGCCAGCCTGGGGCCAGAAACCAAAAGCTGTTTTCTCAGCCTGGGCCTATTTAGCGGTGTCCCCACTAACCTTCTCCCAGGCGCAGAGCCCCTGGCCCTGAGATGATACCTGCCCTGGTCCCCACAGACTAGGATCCTAGAGGAGGTAAGAACTGGGGCAGACACCTGTCAGTTTATGACCTTGATAATAGGACTTTAAATGGACTGGTTTGGACAGTGAAGAGGAAATGTTGACTTCTGGATAAAAATGGCAAATGGGCCACAAATGAAAAATCAAGATGACCACTGACTCCAGGAAGTACAAAAAGATGATCATCATAATATACTGAATAACTTAGCATAAGAAGGGCATAACTGTAGCCCCCCTTTTTTGAGACACAGTCTCACAAATAGCTGGGACTACAGGTGCCTATCTCAATGCTCGTCAATTTTTCTATTTTTAGTAGAGATAGGTCTCACTCTTGCTCAGGCTGGTCTTGAACTCCTGAGCTCAAATGATTCTCCCACTTTGGCCTCCTGGAATGCCAGGATTATAGGGGTGAGCCACTGTGCCTGGCTCACACTATTGAGCCTTAACAGAGCAACACCTGTGGACCAGGGTTGTCTTCAAGCCATTAATAGACTAAAAATATTCCTTCTGGGCTAATCTAGGGAGCTGTTGTCCCTGGAAAAGTCTCTTCAGCTCTTCATAAAAATAATGGCATTAATAACAGATAACTATACAATATCATTGCCCGTTAACTTTACAACGGTCAGGCACTTTTGTAAAGCCTTCGTATATTGAATTATTTCAGTTGTCATAGCAACCTATGAGGTGGGTAGTGTTATACTTCCTACACTACTCTGGAAGAAAGTGAGGCACAGAGAAGTTCAGGGAGCTGCCCAAGCCATGAAATCCAAGGAACTGAGGACATTAGAATCTAGCATCCCTGCCATGACAGCTGCCTAGCACTGCCTCTCACAGTGTCTTCACAGCCCTTCAGGGGTCATTGCTGAAAACCCTGATATCATGTGTTGAATGTGGGAAGGCCCCTTCTTGGGTACTGGACCCCTCACTATACTTGGTAGGGAGGAGAACACGGTGTTCCGTGGAGCTTCCCTGAAGCACCCAGGTGCAATTCTGGAAGTAGCAAGCGGAGGAGAAGGCCAGCAGGCTGAGGAAGCAGGCGGGCAATGTGGTGTCAGGCATCCTGGTTCACGCAGGAGGTCAAGCCTGGGGGGGCCTGTGAGAGGTGGGGGCTGTGCACAACCTGACAGGCATGGGGTGGTCAGCCTGAATCCAAGACCAGACAGGCACTCCAGTGGCTTGGGGGAGAGGGGATCTGGCCTCTTTAGACCTGCCGGCCTGATGCCAGAAACCAAAAGCTGTTTTCTCAGCCTGGGCCTATTTAGTGGTGCCCCTGCTAACCTCCTCCCAGGCCCAGAGCCTAGGATGATACTTGCCCTGGTCCCCAAAGACTAGGATCCCAGGGAGATAGGAATTGGGGCAGACAGCTGTCAGTTTCCACAGGATTCTCTCCCCACTTGTGAGCTTCATTCCACCACAGTAGCTCCCCACTTCACGCTCCTGCCTGGAAGAGGGGTGATAAGGGACATGCCAAGGAGCTGACTCCAAGGGCCCCCATCTCAGAGCCTGAGTCCCTGTACCCTCCTGTCCTCTGCTTCATGGGTGTACAGGGTAAGGCACATCATGAGCATCCTCTAGAAGCCTGCACACCCACTCTGTGAGAACAGTCCCCTCTGATTCTGGGTCTGTCCCTTCATTCAATGTCTGCAGCTTCCTTGCCCATCATTCAGGAATTACCTTTCTTAGTGCAGCCAGTACAAAGTCCTTTGTCCTTGCTATCCTGGGTGTGTGCTATTCTTGGTGACTTGTCTTGTCAGTGGGCTAACACTCCTGAATGGGTCCCGATGTAGGCGGAGTCCGCTCCTAATACACCAGCCCCTCGGGTTCCTGTCGCCCCTCATCCCCACCCCAGCTCTTCCAGGCAGCCAGAAAGCTCAGAGATGTTTTCCAGGTGACCCCACCCCCCAGCCTCTCCCTCTCCCTGAGTCCAGAGCACCTCAGTCACAGTGGTGGCAGCTCTTGTCACATTGCAGCCAATGACATCCTGGCGTCCTGCACCCCTCCTCCACTGTCCCCTGCACAGATAGGCCCACGTGTGTCCCCAGACACCTGAATCACTGCTGACGCCCTGGGATCTGGAGGGCATGGGAGCTGCTGGGGAGGGGGGTTGCAGCCCTGCCTCGCCTCCAAGGAAACACCTGCGGACATAAATAGGCAGCCAGAGAAGGCAGCAGCACAGAGTCGCCGAGCAGTGCTGTGTGCAGTGCCCACCTGCGTGAACCAGGATGCCTGACACCACATTGCCCGCCTGCTTCCTCAGCCTGCTGGCCTTCTCCTCCGCTTGCTACTTCCAGAATTGCCCAAGGGGTGGCAAGAGGGCCATGCCTGATGTGGAGCTGAGACAGGTAATGCCTTCCGGGGCCCATCTCAGAGTTGCCAGCATGGACAATTCCTCAGGACAGGAACCCAGGTTGAGGGCTAGGAAAGAGGGAAAGCTCCAGAAAAGGCAGCCTTCAAGGGAAGTACTGGGGAGGAGGAGTGTGGTATGGCTGGGTGGAAGGGTCAATAGAGTAGGTCAGAGGAGACCAGGCTGCTGGGCAGGTTTCGAGGGGTGAAGGGGCTCCTGGACACTCCCCATCCAGACAGGAATGCAGGAAAGTGAGAGATGCTTCTGTAATAACTGGGCATGGGGCTAGATCAGGGAGAACTGGGTGTCAGGCCTACTCTGTGCCCATGGGGTCCTGTCATCTGGACCAGCTGGCATATCAGAGGCTCTGTCCCACCAGCACCTGAGGCCTTCTCTATGCAGCCCTAGTCTCTCTCCATCACAAATACCCATGCCCCCCACACAGGAGGCCACTGTTGTGGAACACCAAGCACTGGGTGCTACCCTAGCATCCTGTAAGGAAATTTGGCTGGGTACCTACCTTGATTCTCTCATGCTAGATGTTTATTCCATTTCCAGCAGAGCTAAAAGAAATCCAATTGCCATGTGCAATTCTGAACTCAATTTTGAACTGCCGAGAAAACTAGAGTGGCCAGGTGGGCAACCCCTCCAGCCTACCTTCCCTCTGTCTGGCTCCTTTGGGGCTCTGAGGCACTCAGGTGTCCATGCGCTCCTGGGCTCAGACCTCTGCCACCCAACTGGTAGGTAACAGGCAGATGAGTGGGCAAGGAGTCTGGGCCCTAATTGAGGACCAGTAACCAAGGCTGTGGGGTAGAGGACAAGTCAAGAGAAGATTCAGGAAATAGGAGGAAGGGCCATATATATTTAGATGGGGGGGAACCTCTGCTGGGGGGAGCAGGGTAGGGTAAATGGACTATGGATCAAGGGTGATAGGGGCTGGGGGAAGGTCTGGAATAGGGGAATAGGGAAGAGTGGTGTGTGACCCACAGAGTGGTGACCCTGATGGTCCCAGAACTGAGAAGGAAAGTCCTCTCCCCTCTACAGGTTGTAGCCCATGGGAGACTGGTCCGACAGGAGGGCCAGGATGCAGAGGTCTATTACTGAGGGTTGGTCCTCAGTCACCTGAAGACACTAGTAGATTCTGACCCCCGGCCCCCGCAGCTGCCTCTGTCCCCATCCAGTACCCAGCATCCCTGCCCTGCCTCGCCAGGTACCCCTGTACCCCTGGTCTCCCCACTTCTCTCTCTCATCCCCGCCGGTTCTCCAGTGCCTCCCCTGCGGCCACGAGGACAACGGGCGCTGCTTCGGGCCCAGCATCTGCTGCTTGGACGAGGTGGGCTGCTTCATGGGCACCACCGAGGCGCTGCGCTGCCAGGAGGAGAACTACCTGTCGTCATCCTGCCAGTCCGGCCATAAGCCCTGCGGGAATGAAGGTCGCTGTTCCTCCGCGGGCTTCTGCTGCGACCACCGTGAGCGGCGGGGGCCGGGGCGGGGTCTGGGGACGGTGGTGGTTGGGGAACCTGGGCCTGACCCGGCCGGGGGAAAGCTGGGAGATCCTGGGGGGGGGGGGGGGCGGGTGCGAGCTGGGAGACCTGAGTCAGGGCGGAGCGGGCCGCGGTGGGGTGGGGTGGGGGGCGTGCCTGGGGGCGTGGCCTGCGAGGGACCAGGGCAGGAGGGCCGGGGCAGGGCAGGCGCGTCCCTGGCCCGACAGCTCCGGCGGCCGGTCCATCACCTGTGAGGTTGCAGGCGCTCATGCTATCCTCCCTTTAGAGAGCTGCATGGTGGCCCCCGAGTGCCGCGAGGGCTCTCACCGGCGCGCCCGCGCCAGCGACCGGAGCAACGCCACGCAGCTGGACGGGCCCGCCGGGGTCTTGCTGCAGCGGCTGGTGCAACTGGCGCGAGCTCCCGAGCCCGCCGAGTTGGCGCTGCCTGGCGGCTACTGAGCTGCTCCCCACTCCCCGTGTGCCCCCCGCGCCCCGCCCCTGCAGTCCGGAAAATAAACCTCTGTAAATGCACTGCCTGGTGTCCGTCTCCGTCTCTGGAGGAGGGAGGGGAGAGAAAGCGTAGGGGCACTGACCCTCATCCCCCACCGAGCCTTGGCCAGTCTCTGTACCCTAAGTGGTGGGCAGATCCACTCCAGGGAAGGGACAGGTTCTGTAGAGAAAGCTGTCTTTTGTCGCTAGACCTTGAGACAGGACGACCAGGGGGACAGGCGATGGGAAAGGCCAGTGGCCAAGACTCTCCTCGGAGGGAGTGGGTTGGGCTCAGCTGCAGAGGGATGGAAGCAAAGGCAGAGATGGACGGTCTTGTGAGCACGGCAGAGAAAGACAGAGACAGACGTTGAGAGCGATGCGCGGAAGAGTGAGAGAGAAAAGCAGAGGGGACAAGCCAAGGGGTGACCATTACAGGGGGGAGACCGAGGCACAAACAACTCAGGAACCCGTCCAGGTCCTGGGATTCCCAGCCCAATATCTATTGCCTCCAAGACTGCATGTGTGTGTTGGGGTTAGGGGGACAACATCACCCCAGACCCAGCAGCAGAGACAGTGCCATCTGCTATGTGACCAGTGCACCCACCATTAGAGCCCCTCAGCCAGAGTAGGGCTGAGAGTAGCCACACACAACCACACACACACTCAGACAGAAACATAGACAAGAAAATAATAGCGAGGCACATGCCCATGACCCTGATCACAACCACAGATGGAGATCCTGAGACCCACATTCAGAACCACAGACACACCCAGAGAAACACAGACACGACATAGCCACATGTACACACAGGCACACGCGTGCACATACACAGGCACACGCGTGCACGCACACACAGGCACACGCACGCGTGAGTGCCCCCGCCAGCACTGGCCCTCTTCCCCTACAGCCCTCCTTGCCCCCTCCATCCATCTGCCCCTGTCTCTCTTTACCCCTCACTCCTGTCTTCTCCTTGCTCCTCCTGGTCTTAGTCCCCTCCCTTGACTCTTCTGTCCCCTCCAGACTCTTCACCCCTCTCTTCTCTGCATCTCCTTGGGCTTTTTTTTTGCCGGGTCTTGGGGCCACAAAAGGCTGCATCTCCTTTGCGATCCTCTGCAGACTTTGAGTCTGGGAGGGCATGCAGGCAGAGGGACGTCACTCTGAGCTCTCACCCCATCACCCAGGCTTGAAGCCTCAGCTGCTTGACTCAAGCAGCTCAACCTCAGACAACCCTGGGCAGAGTCCAGGCATGTGCCAAGGTCAGGCTCTCTGCCAGCTTCCTCAGAAGTCCCCTGTACTCTGACCCCGATCAGCAGAGTTTCCAGCAGCCTCTGCTAGTGATAGTGCCCAGCATGACTCAGTCAAGCCAGATGGGGACACAGAGGCCATGCAGGATTCAATCCCTGCCATAGCCCATCTGCCTCTGGCCTATGCTGCACACACAGGGACTGCCCCCACTGGACAAGGCTGGAGCGGGACCATACCTAAAAGGAATTTATTAACCCACACAGAGGGAAGTGGAAAGAGGCAGGTGGGTTGGCTGCTTTGGATCTGGTACTGATGTCTGGACATGGGGACAGTTTCAGAATGAGGTCTCTGCCTCTCGTCTTCCCATAGACTCTTTCTCCCTCCCTCCACTTGTCTTCAGAACACAGGCCACCACCTCTGAGAATGCGTGGATAATATATCTGTGCCCGGTAAGGGTGCCAGCCATCTGCCCCAGGTGCCTAAATGCCACCTCCCTGGACATTCTGCTCTTCCCCCCCTCTCCTTGAGTCCCTTGATACAGTTACAGACATATTTAGAGAGAAAAGCCCAGAAGTCCCAGAAAGCTCTGCCCCAGTCTGCTCAGTCTCTCCAGGGCAAAGGGGCTGTGTGACAAGGAGGTGGCAGAGCCAGCACATAGTGTCCAGGCCTCTAACCTGTTGTTTCACAAAAAAGGAAACATCAGCTACATCTCTTTTTAAGAAAAGTTCTTGAATAGTCACGACCAAGGCTTATTACCTTAATATTTTATTTTATTTTATTTTAGAGACAGAGTCTCACTTTGTCACCCCTGGTAGAGTGCCGTGGTGTCATAGCTCGCCCTCAGTAGAGTACTATGGTGTCACAGCTCACAGCAACCTACAGCTTTTGGGCTTAGGTGATTCTCTTGCCTCAGCTTCCCAAGTAGCTGGGACTACAGGTGCCTGCCACAATGCCCGGCTATTATTATTTATTTATTTTTGTTGTTGTTGCAGTTTGGCTGGGGCCAGGTTTGAACCCGCCACCCTTGGTATACGGGGTCAGTGCCCTACTCACTGAGCCACAGGCGCTGCCCTACCTTAATATTTTAAAAATAGCTTTGTGTTTTCTCAGTCTACATGATTGATTTTGCTGTCTTTTGTTTAAGTGATTTCTGCCTTTGTTTAATTATTTCCTTTTTTCCATTCTATAATTTATTTTTAGTTTTCTCTGTTGACCTTTTCCTAGCTTCTTCAGTTAAATACTCTAAATAATAATAATAAAATAAACGATGAATCTTTCTTGTTTTATGTTACTTATCTAAAGCTACCAATTTCCCTCCATGTCCTTTCGTTACCCTGGGGCACTGAGTGTTATTCTCCTCTGTTCTAAGTACAGTAGAACCTCTGCAAGCTGACCACCCAAAGGACTACAACCAACTGGTCAACATATGGAACTAGGCCTGTAATGCATGTCTGGTGTATGAAAATCAGGTCAACTAACGGAGGTCGTCAATGTAGGGATGTGGTGATAGAGGTTCTATTGTATTTGGCAATTTCATGATGTTTACCTTGTAAACCCATGAATTATTTTGTAATATATGTTTAGAGCACAGACATGTGAATTTTCTTTAGCCATCCTTTTGTTCTCATTCTTTTTATGCATTGACATAAGAGAACATGATCTGTATAATGTGAATTTTTTGGCAAACCATCTTATTTTGTTGCAAGTACATAGTAGGCTTTTGTGAATGTTTTGTTTGTGCTCTTGCCAAAAAACACACATCCTCTAGCTGTTGGGTGTAACGTACCTCTATTCCTCCACAGTTACTATGGTGTTGTTAAAATCTGCTTGTGTTTGCTCATTATGTCTGCTTGTTTGGTTTGAGGGGCATATTGAAGCTCTCCACATAAATGGTGGCTTTTCCTTTTAGTCCCCATTGTTCTCTCATTTGTTGATTTATGCATTTTCAAGCACATTGTTAGATATGTAGCATGATCATTATATTTTCTAATATTATATATTATGTAATGTTGTTCTTTTTTACCTGTATATAATACCATGTTGTCCCTAAATGAATTTTCCCTTGATTATATTTTGTCTATTATCAAGACCCGCCGCCTGTCTTTCATTTGCTTCACTTCACTGATATAGTTTGCTCCATTCTTTGTTGGGGTCTTTTTCGATTTCTTTTTGCCATTTTTAAGGTATTCCATTCAGTAACGAAGACCAACCACAATCAAGATGTAGACAGTACCGGCTGACACCCGAAGCTCAGTGGTTAAGGCGCCAGTCATATGCACCAGGGCTGGTGGGTTCAAACCTGGCCTGGGCCTGCTAAACAACAATGATGACAACAACAATAAAAAATAGCCAGGTGCTGTGGTGGGCGCCTGTACTCCCAGCTACTTGGGCAACTGAGGCAAGTTTGAGGTTGCTGTGAGCTGTGATGCCACATCACT
Organism: Loris lydekkerianus; assembly: GCA_963574355.1. Classification (NCBI taxonomy): domain Eukaryota; kingdom Metazoa; phylum Chordata; class Mammalia; order Primates; family Lorisidae; genus Loris; species Loris lydekkerianus. The sequence goes on along the minus strand of CAUYPK010083673.1, from coordinate 1,472 downwards.
CACTGAGGGTGACAAAGTGAAACTCTATCTCAAAAAATAAAAGATGTAGACAGTGCCATCATTCCCCTACCCTTCTGACACCTCCACTGGACCATGGCAACTAATGATCTGCTGCTCTCTCTACTGTTTTCCTTTTGTAATTATGTCCTATAAATGAAATCACATAGTCTCCAATGTAGTCTGAAGCCCTTTGAATGTGTCTTTTTTTTTTTTTTTTTTTGAGACAGGGTCTTGCTCTGTGGCCCAGCCTGGAGTGCAATGGCCCTATTTAGTTTAGTGTAGCCCCAAAGTCTGGCTCAAGCAATCCTCCCATCTCAGCCTCCTGAACAGCTAGGACTACAGTCACCTGCCACAATGCTGGGCTAATTTTTCTGATTTGGGTTGAGATGGAGCCTGGCTCTTGCTCAGGCTGGTCTCAACTCCTGAGCTCAAGCAATCCTCACACCTTGGCCTCCCAGAGTGTTAGGACTATAGGCGTGAGCCACTAGGCCTATTTTGTGATAGATTATTAATATTTTCCTCATCCAGACCCAGTGGCTTATAGCTGTAATCCCAGCACTTTAGGATGCCAAAGCTAGAGCATTACTTAAGGCCAGGAGTTCGAGACTAGCCTAGGCAACATAGTAAGACCCCATCTCTACAAAAAATGGTGGGCTTTGCTTGGGCAAAGGCTTGGTGGCATGTGCCTGTAGTTCCAGCTGCTTGGGAGGCTAAGGCAGGAGGATCACTTGAGCAAGGGAGTTCAAGGCTGCAGTGAGCTATAATGGTGCCACTGGGCTCCAGCATGGACCATAAAGTGAGACCTTATCTAAAGAAAATTATAAAAAGAATCCTTTTTCTATACATTATCTTACTGCTCAGATTAATTTTATATTTTTTGAAATTGTGTGTGGCAGGCATATTATCCAGGAATTTCATTTCAGGGTAGTACAGTGGCACACAGAGTATTACACAAAAGGGGAGCTGAGAACCACTGCCCTGGACGGCTTCCCCAAGCAATTCAGAGGCTGAAAGGGGTCATTTCAAGGAGGACCAGAGGTCATGGTCCGAGCAACACAGAAGAATGAAGCCTGCCAGTAAGTCTCCTGGTTCTTCTGCTCAGCTCACCTATAGCAGCCAACCTGATGTCACTTCTGGGACACCCCAAGAAAAGAGATGCCACTTGGCCCTTTGTGTTTAGAAGCTGAAAGAAAAATACCATTGTTCCTCAGATCCTAGGATTCTATGTGAGAGTTGGTGACCTAAGGGGCCTGCCTGGCCTGGTGGGGGGGAAAGCAACAGAGACACAGGGGACAGTCCTGGGAAGACATCCAGAAGCACAGTGGAGTGGAGAGGAAGGTGGGCCAGGGCCACTGATGCCCTCTAAACAGGTGGAGAGAACTGGACTTGAAAAGGGAAGGGGCTGAAAATGGGGGAGTAGGAACAGAGGCATAGGCTGTCCCTGCCTGGCCCCCACCAGGATTCTAGATACC
>CAUYPK010083672.1:0-28294 GCA_963574355.1 Loris lydekkerianus | reverse complement strand
TTAACCAGTTTGGTGAAAATATTTCAGACTGTATATGGAACCAGCACATTGTAGCTCATGATTGAATTATTGTACACAGCTATAATTTAATAATAAAAAAGTGGAAAAAAATGCCCAATGTAAAAAAAAATTACTAATTTCATCCAGCTGTAAGCTTATAATGAGCGAATTATATGCTATGTTAATTACATCTCAATAAAGCTATAAAAATGTTGCCCCCCCAAAATAAATAAATAAAAATAAAACAGCAACAACAAAAAAAAAAAAAAAAGAAGAAGAAGAAGAAAAAGAGCTGATGTGACAGGCCCAGATCAAACCCCCAAGGAGTGTGCAGGGAGAAGAGTGGAGGGCAGAGTTGTTTTCTGTGGTCCCAGAGTCACCTATTCTGCACTTCCTAGACTACATGTGAACATGAAATAAGTCTCTACCTCATTAAAATATAATCAAATTGTAAAAGCTGTTTAGCCTTTTTTGCTATAATGAAAATACCTAATTGCAATGTGGATGTGTTCTAACATATCTAACATGTCTGATGTCAAGCAGCCAAGACCCCTCCAAAATCCTGCATCTGAGGTCTAGGTGGGTGGTGTGAGAGGTGGTCTCCTCTTTCCCTGGGACCCCCACCCCAGTCCACAGTCCTCAAGGCCCCTTCTTAGTGGTGCCCTCCAGGTCTTGCTCTTCCCATCAGGCCTCCCCTTACCCTTGCATGGAATTCACATGATACTGTGTGTAGAGTTTCTGGGTGCCACACTTTGACTTAGAATATCTGCGAGATCTGGTTCTGGTGGATCTAATATGGGACCCCATTCTTCTGGCTTCCTGCCATCTCCTAGATCCTACAGGTCCTGATTGGTTTCACTCTGTGTCCTTAGGTACCTGGCCTGTGACAGTATCCCATGCAGCCTCCAGGCAACAGTGTCCCTCCCTTAGGGCACTGCTACCTTAGACCACTTGGGCATTCCCAGTCCCCTGCCTGGAAGCATGCACTCAGTTCCCACCTCTAAGGATTTTATTTCCTGCCCTGCTCCCTTCCAGTGCTCCACTCACTTGCTTGATCTTTTAAGGCCCCAGCCTGATTACTAGTATGATCTCAGAACACACCAGGAAGAGGCTGGCAAGAAGTGTGAGATCAAGGAATTCTCTGTCATATCATAGATCTGTTTGATTAATCACTTTCTAAGAAAGATTTGGAAGGAGACAGAAATTTCTCCTACTGTAAAGCAGATGCACATTAAACAGAAACAATGACTGAGGGGAACCTACCTTTAAGGATACTTTATTGAATACAATATATCCAAATTATTATCATTTCAGAGTTTCAATATAAAAATTATTGATGGATTGTACACTGCTTTTTCACATTGTTTCAAATCTGGTACAAATTTCACAGTTCATAGTACATATCAAGTACTCTTCAGCTGTACATGGGCACAGCAATTTTTTCAATTTACCCTTTCAGATATGCATTTGTGTTCTACCTGAAATTGGTTTTTAAGCATAGTGTGAAGTAAGAATGTAGCTTAGTTTATTTTCCAAATAATTATCCAAATCACCTAGCACGAATTTATTGAAGACAGTCCTACTCCCACAGTTCTGCTCTGCTATATCTGTCTTTCTGAAAGTGTCACATGTGAGTCTGTCTGAATTCCTGCCATGTCAATTTTCATCTTTCTATGCCTGCAGGAGTGCCACATTATATTAATTATTTTTTTTATTAAGTTTTGATATCTGGTAGAAAAGAATTTCCTCTTAGGAGAGTCTTGATATTGTCCCTTTGCATTTCCATACTAATTATGATGAGATGTCAATTCCCTAAAATATCTCTTGGAATGTTGACTGAGATTATATTTAATGAAGCTATCAGTTTGAGGAGAGCACTTTTCACATAAATCATTTATGATCTGTTGCTCTCATCTGGCTGGGATGTGGGCATGTTCTTGCATTGCAAACTCTGCTTCCTTTCCCATCCTGGTGCAGGAGTAGCTGACTGAGTCAGAATCTCAACCCTCAGAGCTTTGATGACAACACAATGAAGGGATCCACCCCCTTTTTACAAGAGATTTTTCTCAAGGGCTGAGAGTCCCTGGGATGGTTGTAGAATCCTAGGATGAAGACAACTGAAGTCTGGAAGGAAGCAGACCAAAAAGTGCAAAGAAAAAACATCCTGAGGAGACTTTACCTCTTTTATGTTTATGTGGATGGAGCTGGAACATAGTCTTCTTAATAAAGTATCTCAAAAATGGAAGAAAAAGTATCCAATGTACTCAATACTATTATGAAACCAATATATAATCACCCACACTTTTATATGAATGATAAAACACAACTATAGCTCAGAATGATGGAGGGAAGAAAAGGGTGAGGGGAGGGGAGAGGGGAGGCCGGGTGGAGGGAGGGTAATTGGTGGGACCTCACCTATTGTGCATAATGCAAGGGTGTATGTCAGATCTATTAAGAGTATAAATGTCTTAACACAAATAAGTGAAGTGAAGGCTATGTTAACCAGTTGAAGGAAGCATTCCAAATTGTATGTAAAATCAGCACATTGTACCCCATAAATGCATTAATGTACACAGTTATGATTCAATACCAAAAAAATAAAAAATAAAAAAAAATAAAAAGAATCCTGAGTACCTATCTATCTGTAGCAGGACTATGTGAGTGCTCAGGGCCCACCCTCTCCTGACTCACTCGATCCCAGCTCCTGTCCTCCTTGAGAACAGGTGTAACTCTTTCTGCTCCTCACTTCTACTTTCTCCACTACTGGTCCCAAATTTGCTTTGCTCCACCTTCCATGGAGCAGCCAGTCACACATGCAGGAGCTCATGCAGACTGGCTGAAGAGGCAGGACAAGAAAGTTACAGACTTCCTAGAAAAGGAAATTGTCAAAGGCAACCTTGGCATCTGAAGAGGATTAACACAGGGTAGATGCCCAACACACACAAGAGACAAGCAGGAGCTGGTGGTAGACAAGGAGTCCTGTCACTCACCCAGGCTGAGGGTTGGTTGTCTTCACCTTGCTGCCCTGCACCCACCAGGTCAGGAGAGCAATCCACAGTACTGGAGAATCCTGACTGTTCCAGTCCTAGGCAATCCATCTCCCCAGCAGGAGACTGGGGATTTGGCAGGTCTGACATGAGATGACTGTATGGTGAGGAGCTTGGACTCCAGTCCAAGACACCTAGGAGTGAAAGCTGTAAGGAGGGGTGGGGATGTGGACAGGCACATAGTGGTAAAGAGGAGCCAGATGGATAGGCTGGAGGCAGTGGGGCTTTTGGAAAGGAACAGAGTTCTTGGGCTTGTAGAGCCTCTGCCTAGGGTTGTGGGATTGGGGGGTGGGGTTGGTTAGAGTGGAGAAGGTGGTGGAAGAGGGAACAGAAGGAGGTGCAGGTTTGGCAGAAGGAGGCTGAGGGCGGGGATGCTGAGGGAGAGGATGCAGAGGACAAATATTAGGAAGCACAGTTGGTGGAGAGGGTTGAGGAACCAAATGAGATGGAGGCTGAAGTGTAGGCCGGGAGAGGTGGAGGCTGGAACGCCGGCCGGGAAAGAGGTGGAAGATGTTTAGTCATTTTGTCAGAAGTCTACTTCTCTGGCAGAGCCAAATCAGTAACTGGGATATGCTCAGAATTCCTGTGGCCTTTGTATCACTCCCTTCCCTTCTGTCACTCAATGGCCTTTATGACATGAACAAGCCCCTCCCTTAGGTCTAGTGGGTGGACACAGCAGCCAGAAAAATGGTCCCTGTTTCCAGAGTCAAGAGTGATTGTAGGAAATAGCAAAGAGAAGCAAAGGAAATGATATTAGTTCCTGTACTTGGGATCCCATATAGTTCTCAAAGTAGGCAAAGATTGTTTAAAAGGCAATCTTTTAAACAAAACATAAGCAAAAAAATATTTGATAATAGTTTTTGTAGTTCTCTTATGGTTCACATTCCCAGGCCAGTAATGTTTGTTCACAACTGTGGAATGGTCTTTTGCACTGATTCATTCCCTCTTGAGTTTCTTTCCCAGAAGGCAGGAACCTCCCTGCATTCACTTGAGCCTGCTCAGAAGCTGAAAGAATGACCAGTATTAACCCCAATTTTTTTAACCAAATCAACAAACATTTATTGAGTATATGTTAGGCACAAAAACAATTAAGAGGCATATAAACTTAAAAGTCTGAAGTGCTCATTGGGGAGATAAGCCATAAACAGAGGTATTCAAAGACTTAACATACTATCCAAACACCAACAAAACCTTGCCATGAGGCAGACTTTTGCTGATAATGAGTTGTACAGAAAATAATCACTGAAGAAATTCAGTAGAGGAAATAATTTGGATTAGGGGCAGCACCTGTGTCTCAGTGGATAGGGCGTCAGCCCCATATGCCGAGGGTGGTGGATTTGAACCTAGCCCCCTCTGCAACAAAAAAGAAAAAAAGAATTTGGATTAGCCTTTTACTTGAAGATGAAAATTGAGCTGGATTTTGAAAAATGAGAAGACAAAAAAACACAGGGAAGGCATTAAAGAATGTGAATTTGTTTGAGCAAAGGCTTAGTGGTTGAAGTATACCAGGCATATTTTGGAAATGATGTTTTGAACAAACTGTTTTGGGGAAATTTACCCAGAAAAGAAAATTGGGACTAAATCTTGACTGGCCAATAATCCAGAAAGAATATGTTATAGTATTGTTATAGGTATTGAATAAAGGAAGGCTTTAAAGTGTTTTCAAACAGAATCTAACATTAACGTGAAATGAATAAACGGTTCAGACAATCCTGAGTTCAAGCCAAGATCTGCCACCAAGTAATCTTAACCACATTACTCAAGTAAACTTCTTTTTTCTACTTGTAAAATGAGAATGAGAACACCCCTACTTCATAGATATATTAGTTCTCTATTACCATGTAAGCAGTTATTCAAAACTTTAAAATTTACAACCTATTCTTGAAAGCATCATCTCACCACATCTGCTGTGTTCTCTTTATTATATGCAAGTAAGTCACACACAAAGGGAGAAGACTACAGAAGGGGACAAATACCAAAAGGGGATCACTTGGGGGTATCTCCCAGTCTGCCTCCTCTTACATCAGAGTTGCTGTGTGGAATAAGTGACATAATCTCTATAGGTGGTTATCTACACATATAGTAAGTATTCTGCAAATTTTAGCTTTTCATTAAATGATATACATGTTATTCTATAGGCACTGAAATACTTGTGAAAACTTTAGAGCTACTGAGGTACTTAAAACGTGGTTTTGGGAAGACTTATTTTATTTTATTTTAAACTGTATTTAAATTAATATGATATTACAATATTTAGGTTACATTGTTCTCACTTTCAGGGTAAAGATCCATTTGTAGAGACCCTCACCCAGGGCACGCGTTATACATCTTCACAATGTGTGCTTTAGGTAAGATCCCGCATCATATCCTCCCCCCTTCTGCCATATGTCCTCCCCTCTCTGCCCTTTCACTTCCCTCTACCCCTGAACTTGGCTATAATAGTGTTTTATTGTTCTTAAGAACATGTAATTGTTTATATATTGATTTCATATTAGTATGGAGAACATTGGATATTTATTTTTCTATTCTTTTTTTAAATTGTACAATAATGCAATCATGAGGTACAATGTGCTGATTTTATATACAGTATAAAATATTTTCATCGAACTGGTTAACATAGATTTCATGGCATTTTCTTACTTATTGTGCTCAGACTTTTATATTCTGCATTTAGGAAGTATCATCTGTACCCTTCCAAGATGTACCGTAGGTGTGGACCCACTAATTATCCTCCCCAAGCACTTCCTCCCTTCTCCCCTCCCCTCTCTTACCCCTTTCCCCATATTCTTGTGCTGAGATTAGGTTATAGCTTTCATATGACATGTATAAATTAGTTTCATATTAGGGATGAGTACACTGGGTATTTTTTCTTCCATTCTTGAGATACCTTGCTAAGAAGAATATTTGCTAGCTCCATCCATGTAAACATGAAAGAGGTATAGTCTCCATTTTATTAAAGACTGCATAATATTCCATGGTGTACATATACTACAATTTATTAATCCATTCATGACTCAATGAGCACTTGGGCTTTCTTGAGGACTTAGCAATTATGCATTGGGCTGCAATAAACATTATGGTACAAATACCTTTGCTATAATGTGATCTTTGGTCTTCTGGATACATACCTAGTAGAGGAATTATAGGATCGAATGGCAGGTTCATTTTTAGATCTCTAAGTGTACTCTCCAAACACCTTTCCAAAAGGAAAATATTAGTTTTCATTCCCACCAGCAATGCACCATCCATGCTAACATCTCTGGTTTTGGAATTTTGTGATGGCGGCTAATCTTACTGGAGTTAGATGGTATCTCAAAGTAGTGTTGATATGCATTTCTCTGATGATTAAAGATGATGAGCATTTTTTCCTGTGTCTGTAGGCCATGTGCCTGTCTTCTTCAGAGAAGTTTCTCTTCAAGTCCCTTGCCCAGACTGTGATGGTATCACTTGTTCTTTTCTTGCTAATACATTTGAGTTCACTGTGGATTCTGGTTATTAAACCTTTGTCAGAGAAATATCCTTCAAATAACTTCTCCTATTCTGAGGGCTGTCTGCTTGCTTTACTTACTGTGTTCTTGGCTGTTCAGATGCTTTTTAGTTTGATAAGGTCCCAGTAGTGTATTTTTGATGCTCCTTTAATTGCCCAGGAGTGGGGGGTCCTCTTCATAAAATTTTCGCCCAGGCTGATTTCTTCAAGAGTTTTCACTGCACTTTCTTCTAGTATTTTTGTAGTTTCATGTCTTAAGTTTAAATCTCTAATCCAGTGAGAGTCTATCTTAGTGAAAAGTGAAATGTGTGGGTCCAGTTTCAGTCTTCTACAGGTCGCCAGGCAGTTCACCCAGCACCATTTGTTAAATAGGGAATCTTTTCCTCACTGAATATTTTTAATTGGCTTGTCAAAGATCAAATACCAGTAAATAGCTGGATTCATCTCTTGGTTCTCTATTCTGTTCCAGACATCTATCTCTTTGTTTTTGTGCCAGTACCGTGCTGTTTTGATCATTATCAAATTATAGTATAGTCTCATGTCTGGTAGTGTAATTTCTCCTGCTTTGTTTTTATTTCTGAGTAATGTCTTGGCTATTCAAGGTTTTTTCTGACTCCATATAAAACAATGTATTATTTTTTCTAGATCTTTAAAGTAAGACAATGAAGTTTTAATAAGTATTGCATTAAAATTGTATATTGCTTTGGGTAGTATAGACATTTTAACAATGTTGATTCTTCCCAGCCATGAGCATGGTATATTTTATCATTTATTAACATTTTCAGCTATTTCTTTTCTTAGAGTTTCATAGTTCTCTTTATAGAGATCTTTCACATCCTTTGTCAGGTAAACTCCCAAATATTTCATCTTCTTTGGCACTACTGTAAATAGAATAGAGTCCTTGATTGTTTTTTCAGTTTGGCTTTTGTTGGTATATTTAAAGAGTACTGATTTATGAGTGTTGATTTTGTAATCTGAGACATTGCTGTATTCCTTTATCACTTGTAAGAGTTTTGTAGTAGAATCCCTAGTATTTGCTGGGGGAATTCTTAATGAAAAGTGCCTTGATAGCAGCAAATCACAACAGTGCAGAAGATTGTTTTTTGTTTTTGTTTTTTTTTTTTTGTCTTTTTGTGACTGGTTTATTTCAGTTAGCATAATGTCCTCAAAAGTAATTCATATTATAGCATGTGTCAGAATCTCTTTCCTTTAAGACAATAATATTTCATGGTGTGTGTGTGTGTGTGTGTGCGCACGTGCGCACACACATCACATTTTGTTTATCCGACCGCAGAAGATTCTTGTTGGTTTGAGGATGACTGAGTGCACGTGTGTGTGTGGGGAGGGGATTGTTTGTTTGTTTTTGAGACAGAACCTCAAGCTGTCGCCCTGGGTAGAATGCCATGGCATCACAGCTCACAGCAATCTACAACTCCTGGGCTCAAGTGATTATCCTGCCTCCACCTCCCAAGTAGCTGGGACTACAGGTGCCCGCTATTTTTTGGTTGCAACCATCATTGTTGTTTGGTGGGCCCGAGCTGGATTCCAACCTGCCAACTCAGGTGTATGTGGCTGGTGCCTTAGCCGCTTGAACCACAGGCGCCGAGCCTGCGTGTGTGTTTTATCTTCAGAGATTCCCAGGATGCTGGTCTATCCCCTGAGAGGAATTTTGCAACTCTTGACAAAGACATTCTTTTTGGCAATGTCTGCCAGTGGGAGCCAGGTACAAGTCACCTTGCCTTTAAGTACAATGAGGACAGTGTTGTTCTTTGGTATATGTAGTTATACTGTAGTCACCAAGAAGTGACTAGAAGAATATGTCTGTTTTTTACTTGTTACAAGCTAAAGCATGAAAGAAAAGAATTTTTTTTTTCTGATAGATTACTTTTATCTTTACTGAAAGATTACTTCAGAGTGTTAGGCCAGCCTGAAAGCAGAGAGGGATAATGAACCTTAAGAAATAAGTGAATTTCCTAGAGATTTTTACTCAGCTTTTTCCCTTAACTCTCAAGCAATACCTTATTGATTCTTCAGAAACTTAATGTTTTAAAAATGGATTTATTTGAACCCACGAATACAGGCATTGTGTAGGATTTCGGATATCTTATTCAGATGCCATACTTAATATTTTTAGGGATGGTAATTCTGCCTAAGCCGGCTATTAAGTAGATAGGGCACAGAGTCATGTTGGCAAAAGGACCGTGACATCATCATTAATTGTCATTAATGACTGTGAAGTATTTATAGATTTTTGGATTGAACTGCTCTAAACCCTATCACATGTAAATTCCTGGAATAGTAAAGGATATTCTTTTATCCTGTGTGAAAAAACCTAGTCTGAGGGAGGCAGAAGAGAGAGTGCAGCTTCTATGATCTTGTGTGGGAGTAACAGGAGCAGTAAGAGCTGAACTAAGTTGGAGAATTGGATGGTAATACCAGAAGCAAGGGAAATGATTATTTCCAGAATGCATGAAAAACCACTCAGGGAAAAAGCTGTTTGAAGCTTTGACTCATTAATTAAATTTATAGAAAGAAGCCATATTTGATTATGCAGAAAGGGCGTGATGAAGCGTGTTTTACATCAACTTTTTGAAAGTGTGGGAAACATAAAACATGCTGAAATCAATAACTTCTATAAATAACTCAGGTTCAAGGTCCAGAACTAGGTTCGATACCCGTCAGTCCTTAGTGTCTCCTGTCATCTGCATCTTAACGTAAGGACAGTTAATGTTTTGGGGAAAGAGTTATATTATACACACAGGTGCACAATATTTTTTTTAAGCAAAGTCACTGTTTTAAACACTCACGCAGGCATTTAGTAGTAATGTCCTTAAAGTACACTTTGTAAAGTAATGACCTGCAGATGAGGCCGTAAGTCGATGGTTTCTTTCTGGGGGATTCTATGTAATACAGGGTGTACTCAAACGCAGTCACACATGCCAGTGATTGCAGAGGCAAAGAGAATGTGGTAGCAGGTGTTTTGTTATAGATATATATTTGGTCATTGTATGAGCAACTGCTGATTGGCATATACATGCTCAGCAAATGTTTCTGAAGATGATTTGGCTCCAGATCTTTTTAGATCTTTGATCTTTTTAGAGGCTGTATATGCTCAAGTGTATACTACTACTGTTTTATGACAAAACTTCTTTTGAGTGTGGAAACTTGATGATAGAAAAGATGTGGAATGTGGAGTACTTCTCACTTCATTACAGTTTATATATGCTTTTTTTTGAGATACAGCCTTGCTCTATCACCCAGGTTGGAGTGCAGTGGTACAATCGTAGCTCACTGCAGCCTCAGACTCCTGGACTTAAATAATCCTCCTACCACTGCCTCCTGAGTAGCTGGGAAGTATGCCACCATGCCAGCTAATTTTTTTATTATTTATTTATTTTGTGAGAGAGTCTCACTCTGTCATCCTGGATAGAGTGCCATGGCATCATAGCTCACAGCAACCTCAAACTCTTGGACTCATGCAATCCTCTTCTCTCAGCTTCCTGAGTAACTGAAACTGTAGGTGCCCACCACAATGCTTGGCTAGTTTTTCCATTTTGAGTAGAGACGAAGTCTCCCTCTTGTTCAGGTTGGTCCTGAACTCCTGAGCTCAAGCTGTCCACTTGCCTCAGCCTCCCAGAGTGCTAGGATTATAGGCTTGAGCCACCACACTTGGCCCAGCTAATTTTTTTAATTTTTTGTAGAGACAGGATCTTGCTATGTTGCCCAGTCTAATCTCAAACCTCAGGGCTCTAGCCATTTTCCTGCCTCAGCCTCCCAGAGTGTTGGGATTACAGGTGTGAACCACCATTCCTAGCCACATTTGTATATATATCTTATACATATGCACATGTGCTTAAGAATAACCATTGCTAAAGTCAACAGTATCAGTGATCACCCGTCCTCAATGGTCGACCTTAAGTCTTGTCGTCTTGGTGGCATTTGAGACTGTTTAACCCACAGTTGATGGCTGATGCTCTCTTCCCTTTGATTCCAAGACTCCACATTATCTTGCCTTCCCACCTCTCGTATTTCTTCCTCAAATTTGTTAGCAAGTTCTTTCCCTATGTCACCAGGAAGGTTGTTTTTCTGTAGGTGTCTATCTAGGATCCTTCCTCCTTGTTTCAGTTTTCCCTGGGTAGGCTCATTTGTTGCATGAATAAAGTCTGAAGTCCTTGCTTTCTGATGGTACCTCGATGTTCCAACCTTTCCTTGTTGAATTTGTGTATCAAGATAGCCCTGTCCAGTGGTCCCTAGATTTTTCAGTTCATCAGTTCAGGCCTTTTTTTTTTTTTTTCATTGTCTGTATGATGTATATTAAAAGTTGTAATCACTGGCTGAGTGCCTGTGGCTCAAGCGGCTAAGGTGCCAGCCACATACACCTGAGCTGGCAGGTTCGAATCCAGCCCGGGGCTGCCAAACAACAGTGACGGCTGCAACCAAAATAGCCAGGCACTGTGGCAGGTGCCTGTAATCCCACCTACTTGGGAGGCAGAGGCAGGAGAATCGCTTGAGCCAGGAGTTGGAAGTTGCTGTGAGCTGTGAAGTTATGGCTCTCTACCCAGGGTGACAGCTGGAGCCTCTGTTTCAAAAAAAAGTTATAATCACTACTTAATCATGTCCTTTAAAATGGTAGATATTTGTAGCTATCTTTCCATTTCCATGGCACATTTTCAGTTGCCTCCAAGATGTGTCAACTGTTTCTTCTGGATTCACTTCTAACTGCTTCAGCTTCATGTTTGAGACTCTCCATGGTTTCTGTCATTCTCAACTTGTCTCCAGAGTGCTGTTCCTTGAGTTCTAGAGCCCGGGGACTTTCATCATGTCTCTCGGCCTAGCTCCATTTTCACCTTGCCCCACTACCCCAAGCAAACAAAAAAGTAAATTGTAGAAGGTTTGTTAATCATCACTGTGCTTTAAATTTTATTTTTCAAAGTATTTATGTCCTTGAGCTTCCTTCCTATTAGGTAACTAACTTTATTCACACAGCTCAGGTTGTAAGAGGCACACTGACCTCTACACTAATTGCTGTCTGTAGTGAATTAGGAGCTGTGGCTTAAGAGGATGAACCTTATTTAGTTATGAATTATCCCCCCAAACATTAATGATTCATTTATCACCAAAGGTGATATAATAAAAGAAAACACACCACAAACAACACTCCCAAATATTTCCCCTAAGTAATGTGAAAATATTAGAATGAGCTACTTCAGGTTAAATGTTACGACTCAAAATACAAGCTTTTCAAAACAAAATAGCAAAGAGTGTTTTAAAGCATATTTTATGTGTGGATAAAAATAAGGATTTCAGTAAACCACTGTTAAAGGTTGATTTATGTTTGTGAAATGTATTTTTTTAATATGAAGTGTTCTCCAAATTCTCATTTCTTAGATGTAGTGTTCTTTATATAAAAGAACATATATTTGAATCTCACTTGTTTATCCTCTTGATCTGATGTGGCTGTTCCCAGCCCACACATTGCAGACACCAGGGAGCCAGAATTCTTACAACAAATTCTGAAGTCCGTGTGTACACAAAACACCTAAACAGTAAACAAATAATATGGCTAGGGTAGGACTATTGTTTTAAAATATATTTTAAGAAACTCTTTCCTCTGCTATTTACCAATGTTATCCATGCTTACACAAAATAAAAGCTGTACAGAAGAATATGCTATAGAAAGATAGGCCTGCCTCTAGTTCCACTGCTGTGGCAGCCCCATGAAGAGTTACAGACCCTCTGATGTGTCCGTACACACTGAAGTCCCAGCCATCTGGGAGGCTCACTCCAGACCAGGAGTTCACATGCAATCTTGGCAACCTAGCAAGACCACATCTCTACCAAAAAAATAAAAATAAAAATAAATTGAAAAAAAAAAAAAAACCCAAAATATTATAAATAACAACAGTAATACTAATTAGTAACAGCCAGAATTTAAATATCATGATTTACCAGATAGTGTTCCAGGTGTTCTTAAGTGTACTGAGTAATTTAATCTACAGCACCCCAGAACAGAGGGACCTTTGATATCACTACTTTACAGATGAGGAAACAGTGACACAAAACGGTTACATAAACCGGATGTACACCGCCCCCAGTTGTTCCTATGGGTAAGTTATCATTTATTCTTATTGATTTTATATATATTAACAAAATAGGAACATGCCATCCTGTATATACACTCTAATATAGCCATCAGGTCCATGTCAAACCCCATCCCCCAACTCCTGACCTGCTTTTCCTCCAGTCTTACATCTCAGCTAATTGTCCCACGGTCCCGTTTTTCTGCCCGTCTTGTTCTGTGAACTAGCTGTTTTTACTGCTTTAACCCAGATCTTTGGCTGGCCAGCATCACTTGCTCCTGAAGTCCATTTCCCATGCACCAGGCAGAGCAAGATTTTTACATGTTAATCATATCATGTCACCAATCTCCCCAAAACATTTCAGTGTTCACAGCCCTCCAAGGACTCAGACTGACATTCTGGCTCTGCACCACAGCCTGCCAGTCCCGCCTTCGTGGCCCTCCGGTGCTGCCACCTCTCAAGTCTCCTTCCTCCTTGCTGGCTGCGTTTTCCGTCATATTGCCCTCATTTCTGTCTCTTGATTGTGTCTCCTTCGCTCCTGTCTCGAGGATTTGCACTTTCCCCTTCCTCTGTTTGGCATCTTCACGTGGCTGGCTGCTCTGTCAATTTAGGCTCCCCAAAGAGGCCTTCTCAGGCCGCCCTCTCTCAGGAATCCGATTCCCCACCGCTCTCCCCATCTCATCTCTGCCATTTTTCTCCAGAGTACTTGTCTGTCTATTCCCTACTGTTACAGAAACTCCATGAAGATAGGGACTCTGCCTTGTTTTGCTGACTCCCTAGGGGAGTGGAGCTTACAGTAGGCTTTCCGCTAATAGCTCAATCAGTGACTATTTAAACACACCAGCATACTCCTATCAGTATGTAAGGATGTTTACTGAAGTATAGTTTACTAGTCCTCCAAATTGTCACTGTGCTCTAGAGAGCTGAATGAAGGCTTGGATTGATTATACATGGAAAAGAAACTGTAGAAGGTGGTGGTAGTAGCAGACACTTGTATTTGAGGAAGTGATGGTACAAAAGATGAGTTTGTTTCATTCATGAACCAGTTTAAAGAAATGAGACTATATTTAGTATATGAAGAATTTCTAATCATTGAGAGTGGATCAGTCACTATTGTTTTGCTATTTAATTACTGTAAAGATGGAAAAGATAGTTTTATAGATGATGATTCCTGAAACTTCATGGTGCATTATGGATTCTCAGCTGATTTCTCTAGTCGTTTTTTGATTTGCAAAAAAATCATTTTTTTTTCCTTGTTTACCTCCTTATTACTTCTCCGTAAGCACCCAACTTTGGGGAAAACCATAGCCCAATAAGCATTTTTGATGATTGGCTAGTTAGTGTATCCTTCCCAACTGTCTCCAAACTCAGCATAAAACCCTGATTAATATTTTCTTCACTGGATCATTGGAACTATTGTATTTGGTACCAAAAATAGTTGGAGCTTGCTTGTATTTCCCTAAGAGAAATACTGTCTTTAGTAACGTAAACATAATGTTCACTCATTTCCGCTTTATGATGTTTTAACATTTGTGTAAAATCCTATACACAACCTTTGTTGATGACAAACTTTTTTGTGTGAACAATATTTCTTGGATTACTACGACCAAAAATGACCAGTTTGGTTGGGTATTTTTGAGGGTGATACACTAACATTTAATGCATATATTTACGTAGAAATCTTAACCAAAATCGACAAAGATATGCTCAAATAGATGAAAAGATTTTAAGTGCTGTATAATTAGCTAACCTGGAAAGAACATTTTGCATTAGTTATGCTTGATCCATATTTCCAATTTTCTTTGTATCATAATGCATTGTTTTTGAGCTCAAAACTCAGTTTGAATCACAATTCTGATCAAGTTTAATCATAAAGGCTGTCTCATTTATCTTCTATACCTATCTGAACCTTCAAAGTATATCTTGAAAAGGATCTTGGAGATTGTCTACTGAGTGTCTTTATGGTGAGAATTATTGGCCCAAAGAGGAATGGTGATTTTGCTAAGGTTTTACCAGTTAATGACTGAGTTAAAGGTAGAGCTTTAGGCCTCGTACTGACCTTGTGCTCCTGTCTTTGACCCCTGCGTGTTCAGCCCTCAGTTTGTGCCTCAAATCCTATGTGTAGAAGTTTAGTAAATACATCTTATCCTAAAAATGAATTCTGACATACAAATCACTAAACAGTCCATTCTTTGTATTCTGGCAGCACTCAGTGTCTAAGAAAGGGATGAGTTAAGAACTGCCCCTGTCTTCCCTCTCTTCTTTTCTCCTTCCCTCTCTTGTAACATGTATAAATATATCTCTTGAAACTGGTTACTTACAACCGTCCAGCCATATGCCGTCTTTCAAAGATAACATGATAGAGTGTCAGTAGAGATAAGAGTTTTCCAAATGCTTCCACCCTTTGTGGCTGGTTTCTTATGTCCATAGTGCATGTGTCTGTGAGACAGCTGGCTGAGTTTTTGGGGATAGTCCAGGTCCCTGGGTTGGTTCCCTGCCTCCCCCCCCTCCCCCCCCATGCAAAGTTAAATGAACTGTATGGGAATTGGACTGAGAACCTTGGCCTCATTAATTCACCTTCTGTAAAATCGCCTTTTGTAGATTTATGTTCTACTGTAATGAGATTAGGAGTGTGATTTCATGCACTTGATAAATAGCACCAACGCTGGGCTGACGGCAGTGAGAGCAGAGAAATGCCTACTATAAGGCTTTTGCCCTCAAGGAGTTAGGGCACAGGTCACTAATGCAAGGGCAGAAGCAAGAGAACTGATGAAGGAGAGGGGTTAGCAAAACACAGAGGTGTTAGGGGAGGCCATGGTAGTTCCCACTGGGAGGACATGGAATTCTTTAGGGTTGGAGGGAGTTGCTAGTTAGGTTACGTAAAGGGTGGTTAGCCAGAGCACCACAGCGGGGGTATGGAATGTGGTGAGCATAAGGTTACACCTTATGTGGAAACCCTGCAGAAGGTGGGGTTACTAAGGAGAGTGATTTAAATGTCTCCTGCATTCTGTAGGGATGATGGAAGATTTCCAGGTGTAAAAATGATACATTTAGAACTTTTTATCATCACAGTCGTCAGTCACTATAGAATTGGAAGCTGAATCTAGAGTTTGGGAAGAACCCCTAGGAAGTAACAAGGGCTTGAACCAAAGTTGCCAACAGTGGGGTGCAGAGAAGTCGCAAGGGAATTTGCAACGCTGGACCAAGCAGGACTTGGTGACAGATTTGAGTAGGCAGTGGAGGAGGAGGAGATTTGAACCTGAGTAACAAGCAGATGGCAGTACACATCTAGAACATAGAACTCTGGAAAAGGAAGGCAAAATGGTTTTGAACACAGTATGTTTAAGAAGCTAATAGGATGCAGAGGCACGAGGTTAAATAGGGGAAGGGAAAATGTGACATTGGAACACCGGAGAAAAACATTTGGAGCTGGATATAAACATTTGGAAAGTCATTCACCAACAAAGCTGTTTGAGGCTGGGGTAGTAGATGAGATCATTAAAGGATAGGGTCTAGAAATAAGAGGAAGGATGAATGAAGGTGGAACTTGGAAGTTTGTGATGAAGAAGATGAGAATGTGCCTAAAACATCAGAGGTGTCGTTGGGACACGGAGCTCAGCACAGTGCTGGAGAAACCAGAGAGGCAGGAAGCCACGGAAAGCTATGTGGAGGCAGGTTTGCCTTTTTGCCACTGAAGCATGTTAGTGAATATGAAGAAAAAAGAATTCATGTTTTCTTTAACTTTATAATTAAACAAATTTATTTTTATGTGGATTTCACAGCGCATTTTTGTGTGTGTGCTGGTCTTTCTCTTTCGCTTCTCCTAGTTTGTCTCAACTACATAGTTTCACTTTCAAGGCAGCTGAGAACGATCACACCTCTTGATGTAAAGACTGCAGCAAGTGCCCACCTGGGCAGTGGGAAGGCCAGCGGGGGGGGCGGTGTTGCAGGAGTGGAGCAGGAAAAGAAGAGCAGCTAGTGAAGGTCCGGAGGCTGGATTGTGGCCCTGTGGCCATGTGGGTGACTTTGACTTGAATATGAAGAAAGTCGAGTAAAGGAATGAATGCTAAGGGTCCTTCTGGCTGTGAGGGAAGGAAGGGAGCAAAGAGAAACTGCAAGACCCACGGGGACGCCTCTACAGAAGCCCAGGGAGGAGGTACTAGAGCTTGACTAGATAGTGATGGAGGGGGGTAGAGGGGTCAGA
Source organism: Loris lydekkerianus (assembly GCA_963574355.1). Classification (NCBI taxonomy): domain Eukaryota; kingdom Metazoa; phylum Chordata; class Mammalia; order Primates; family Lorisidae; genus Loris; species Loris lydekkerianus. The sequence goes on along the minus strand of CAUYPK010083672.1, from coordinate 11,476 downwards.
ACCCGAATGTATTCCAAGGGTAGAGTGAGCAGACCTTGAAAGCTCTGGGGTGCTATTTGAGAGAGAGGAGCCAGAGATGGGACCTTGTTAGCAACTGGAAGGAGAGAATTGCTGTGTCGGTCGGTGTGCCAGGCTGCCTCCAGAAAGTAGCACAAACCAGGCAGCCGAAACTATAGGATCGTATCGTCTCACAGCTTTGAAGGCCAAACCCCACAAGAGAGGTGTTAGCTGGGCTGGTTCCTTCTGAAGGCTGCGATGGATAATCCGTTCCGTCATCTCTCTTGGCTTCTGGTGGGCTGCTGGCAATTTTCAGCACTTTTGGCTCATATAAGTACCCCCTGATCTCTGCCCTCATCTAGGCATGGTGCCGTCCTTGTGTAAAGTCTGGGCCCTAATCTCCCCTTTTAATCAGGACACCAGTCACATCGGATTAAGGGCCCACCGTCCGGCATGACCTTGTCTTGACTAATTACACCTGCAATAGCCCTATTCCCAAATAAGGTCCCTTTCTGAGGTACTGGAGATCAGGACTTCAGCATAGGAATTTGGTAGGGACACAGTGATTGCTCCAGAGTGAGACAAGGACGTCCGAAAGGAACTGGGTGGAGGCAGGAAAGCTTTGGACATGGTGAGTTGGGGTGTGCGTTAGATACCCTCGGGGGACGTCAAGGAGGCAGTTTGCTATATAGGTCTGGAATGGTGGAGAAGGGCCTGGGCTGATGAGGTACATTTGGAAGTCTTCAGCGTGGTGATAATGCGTAAAGCTCAGAGACGAGATGAGGTCGCCCTGAAGTAAGTTTGGATAGAAAAAGAGGGGAGTCCAAAGACTGAAGCTAGGAAGCCAGGAAGTGTTAGGACCAAGCCCAGAGCCCACACACATGTTGAATAAAAACCCCACGAAGGCTTGTCATTGTGAAAAAGCAATTACATTTTAATGATGATTTTGTTATATTCTAAATATTTACAAAGCAGTGGCTTTCCTCTGTGAAGTGTAAGATGAGTCACCCAGAATATGAGTTGATTTACAGGCGCGTGTGTTGAAGAAGTTACTGGTGCTGAAGTGGAATGTTTTGAATGCCATAAAGAAGTCAAAGGACGCTAATAAAAATAATAAAGAGCACTTTTCTCAGAAGGAGAGACAACTTTGGAGAACATGGTTTCAGTCCCTCATTTAAGAAGGCATTTTCTGGAAAGTCAGTCATCGCTACAGTTGTCTGAGCAGCCGAGGAGTTTGTCCCTTTGTTTTGGTTGAGAGTGTTGTTTAAACATTCAAAATAGTTTAAAAAGTTATTAACACAGTATTCTCAGTTTAGCTGATTTGGAAAGCAGAGAAGTCATCACTGTAACATCATTTTAGCATTTTTGGTGTGTTTTCTTTGTCTTTTTTCCACGTGGAGGCAGAAGCGTGACAGCAAGGTGACAGGTGATGCATAACTTCTCTCTCTACCCAGAATTTTCTCAGCACGTCCAGCTCACATTGGTTGGAGCCATTGCACGTTCTGCCCCCTTTGACCCTCTTTCGTTGGCTGTCACCTAATGGTGCTTCACAGCTCAGTTCAGCTGTCACGTTTGGGGAAGTGTTTTCTGACTTGTTTCCCCGCCTCCCAGTCTGGAGGACTGAACCCATGGTGTGCCGCAGTGTACCCTGCACCATAGCACTTGCAGTAATAGCTGTGTCCCCGCTGACCTTGAGGCCAGGGACTGGGCTTTTTGTGTTTATTTCCTCAGTGCCTTGCCCGGGTTCTACAGGTAAACATTCAATAAATGTATGTGGACTACATGTGAAAAAAATCAACTCCTTTGCCTGCTCAATATATATCTAAACTGCCACTGAAATACTCTTCCTTGTTAGAATTTAAAGCATTTCATTCAGAATGTATCCTTAACTAATACAGTACTATGTAACAGACTCGAGAACGTGTTAAAGGGTCACTTTTATCCTTAAACACTGTTGTCCAGAGACTTTCAGTTTCTTACCATGAAAGCTTCCTAAGATGTTCTCTGTATATGACTTTTTGTTTCGCTATTGACTGAGTTCCTTCAAATTAGTAAGCAAAATGAAATAATGCAAACATACCTACATAAGGTAACATAAAAAGTTCCATTGCATGGAGGTAGAAAATTGCTGGCAGGTGAGGTAAGAAAAAAGTTTCTTAAGAGTGGGTTGTTTTGGAAAGGGAAGTTTTTTTTGTTTGTTTTTTGAGACAGAGTCTCACTATGTTGCCCTTTGTAGAGTGCTATGGTGTCACAACTCACAGCAACCTCAGACTCTTGGGCTTAAGCGATTCTCTTGCCTCAGCATCCCAAGTAGCTGGGACTACAGGCACCCGCCACACCACATGGGTATTTTTCATTGCAGTTATCATAATTGTTTAGCTTGTCCACGCTGAATTTGAACCTTCCAGCCTTGGTGTGTGTGGCTGGTGCCATGACCACTGTGCTATAGGCAGTGAGCCTGTTTTTGTTTTTTTTGTTTGTTTTTGAGACACAGTCTCACTCTGTTATCCTGGGTGGAGTGCCATAGCATCATAGCTCACAGCAACTTCCAATTCTTTGGGCTCAAGCCTCTTGCTTCAGACTTGTGAGTGGTTGGGACTACAGGTGCTCACCACAACACTTGGCTATTTTTAGAGGTGGGGGTCTTGCTCAGGCTGGTCTTGAACTCCTGAGCTCAGGCAATCTACCTGCCTTAGCTTCCCAGAGTGCTAGGATCACAGGCATGAGCCACCGCACCTGGCCCAAGGAAGTTTGTTTTTGTTTTTTTTTAAATGCAGCATAACTGAGATATATTATCTGAGTCGAAGCAAAGAGTGTTGAAAAGTACTGTAATAGCGCTATGAAGAAAAACAAAGGACAGCAAATACTTCTGTGATGACTCGGTTCAAGAGTTTTCTCACTGCCCACCTGGGGTGCAAATAACATGGCAATTTTTTGGTCAACTTTCTCAAAAATAAGAAAAGAAGGAAAAACGTTTATAAGTAATTATTTCTTACTACATAATATTCTTGTTATTATGTGATACACCAATGATAGGGTTTTATCTTCCTTTTGCTAAGTCACATAGTATATATGACCACTGCATACTGAATTCATTTATGGAACCATGATTATTGACAAATTTTGAGCTAAGCTGTATAGCATATTAAATGTGCCATTACAGTGTAGTTATTTAAATCTTAATTTCTTTCCCCAGCTCTACTTTACGAAGTGTCTCTACTGGATCCTCAAGACCTTCCAAAATATGTTTGGTGTGTGGGGATGAGGCTTCGGGATGTCATTATGGGGTAGTAACCTGTGGCAGCTGCAAAGTTTTCTTCAAAAGAGCAGTGGAAGGTAAATGTTCATGTGGGTGTTCCTTTTACACATTTTTTTCCTATTATATAGTATATGTGTACAGTTAACGCTATAGCATCATTGGGAATTCTTCAAAAAATTTTTTGATGTCCTCTTTCAGTGATAAATAGTAGCAGTGCCTTATCTAAAAATCATCTGAAGATTTTCCACCAAGCAATATTTAATGAGCAAAACTTGGTATTGTGAGCAAGAATCAACCAGTCAAAAATTCTTTTTTGTTGCTGTTATTTGTTTATTAGTTTGTTTTTTAGTGAGACTTAGAAAAATAATTCTGTATCATTGTAAATTTAATTTATGTCATCTGAAAGAGCATTTTTACTAGGCACACACAGAGAATACATCATCTCTTCCTTTCTTGTGTGTCTGTATAAATATGTGTTTGTGGAAGATTTTAAAACATTTATATCAGGATCAAGTCTATCCCAGGCAGAATAATTTTATTTACCAGCTACTTTAGACTTCAGGTCCTGCCTTTATTCCTACTAAAGGTTTCCAAACAGATATGTTAAATGAAAATTTTGACTGAGATTCACCATATATATTTATACAGCCTTGCTTTTGCTTCTGTCTAATTATTAAGGAGAAATAGCCTTTTGGGATGTCACTATGGGGTAGTAACCTGTGGCAGCTGCAAAGTTTTCTTCAAAAGAGCAGTGGAAGGTAAATATTCATGTGGGTGTGCCTTTTACACATTTTTTTCCTAGTATGTAGTATATGTGCACAGTTAATACTATAGCACATATACTACATACTAGGAAAAACAAACAGTTTTCGCCTTTCCTCGCCCTCACTTATAAGCAGTTAATTAACATCAAACATAGGCCAAATGGTTTTATTGATGTTGAAAACTATGGTGAAAGTATAAAAATTCCATAGAATTGTTGCTATTAGTAAAAGAATTATTGTGCAATTAACACTTATATTCATTCACTGAGGAACTCCTTAAGGTTTGTGTCTTAGGAAAATTTTCTGAGGGGTGAATTGGTGCTTCAGAAACTTAAACATGAGGGACCTGAAGTTTCCTCTTTGTTTTGCTGGAGACATAAGGTATTACCTTTAGTTGAGGCATGAAAGGTTAACCAAGTACCTATATACTCGAGTATAAGCTGAGTTTTTTCCACATAAAATTTGTGCCGAAAAACCCGAACTTGGCACAAATTTTGTGCTGAAAAAACTTGGCTTATACTTCAGTATATACGGTATTTATTTCTTTGCTTATGGGATGGATTTTGCATTATTTAATTGCTGTTACATCATTTTGCATTGTTTATACCGTTGATAGTTTAGTCTTCCTGAAACCCAGCATTGAACTTATAGTAGTAACTCAGTAATTCTGTCTGAGGCTCTTGGCTACAAATGACAGAAAATTCGAGAGACTGGCTTAAGCACCAGTGGAAAATCATCGGCCCGGTCCTGCAAAGTCCTAGAGCAGACTGGGCTTCAGGTGACCGTGGCCTTCAGCCAGGGCAGGAGCAGTCGGTCACAACTCTGTCCATGGCGTGGTCTTGCGCTGACTCTGCTCTCAAGCGTGCTTTCTCATTGTGCTGAGTCAGCTCCTGTGCTCATTAAACAGAGGTTTTCTGTTCCTAAAACCCCCAGAGAAATCTCTTCAGATTGAACTGGGCTCACATTCCCACCTGTGCTCTAGTCTCGGTGGCTGGGAAACACAGTGGTCAGATAGGTGGATTCTGGCTGGAGTTCGACCACAGAACCATCTAGACCAAAAAAGGGGATGGGTGTTTCCCTGAGGAAAATGTGGGTTCTGTTACCAGAAGACTGATTTTCAGAACATGGGAACGTAGTAAGTAGGCACAGTAGTGCCATTGGTTTATGTGGGTTTTTTATTTTTATTTTTTTGCAGTTTTTGGCCGAGGCTGGGTTTGAACCCACCACCTCCATTATATGGGACCGGTGGCCTACTCCTTTGAGCCGCAGATGCCGCCCCGTTGGTTTATGTTTTTAAGACTTTTCTTTTCCCCTCCATCCCTTATCTCTTTCCATAATCATGCAATTGGCTCAGTAAGAGAAAAATTGGTGAAATGCACATCTGGTGTCTTTCTGATATAAGAGCTCCTCCTAAGCTCACTAATGAGTGAATAAACTAAGAGGTTTGTGAAAATAAAGTGATGTAGGGAAAGACATTTTGAGTGGACAGCAGAAGCCTCCTGCTGGCCCTGCCGTGCGTTAGCCGGACGTCAGAACCCACATTTTAGCCATTTGCAGAATCTGCCCTTTTCCGCTGATGAAGCAAAAATTTTTGTATAAGTTCTCGCTTGGGTTTTTTTGTTGTTGTTGTTTATGTAGTTTCTGTGAAAGTACCTGAGGAACTCATTATTTTTGTAATTCAGGTATAAATAAATACAGAAAAGCTTACATTTCACTGAGAAACCAATCAGTGGATAATGAAACCTGGTGAATGGCTTTTGAGACTTTTAGTAACATAGTTTATTCCCTATTTATTTGAGAATTAGAGTTCTGTGATTCACCTGTACAAAAGAGGCTATAAATTTAAACTTTGTGAGAATCAAGACTTATTTGTCTTTATATTTTTATATTTTCTATTTGTTTGCTCTTTTATCCTGTGCATGTGTGTGAGACAATATAAAATACGTGAGAAATCTAGCTATCTTTGTATCAGAGCTTTTTGAATAAGGGATGATTTTTACAGCACTTTATAGAGTTTGGAATACTCATGGCACAAAATTACGGCCTATGTGTGTTATTTTTATTCTCCTTTTACGTTGACATTTAGAATCAGACCTAGTCAACCAGTCTATTCCAAATCGTAAGTTCAAACTTAGGTCCATACTAAAGTCTCATAACTCCAGATCTAGACCCAACCTGAACTCTTAACTCTAAATCTCATACTGTATTCTTTTTACCTTACCGTATCAGTTCTAGAGAGTTCATGGAAATTCTACCTTATATGTAGAATCTTTTCTTGATCCTAGTAAAGGAAGTAATCTAAGCCCTGAAAGGATATTGTTTGGCACTCTGCTCTATTGTGTATGTGACTGTGTGTATATATACATATACCGTATATACTTGAGTATAAGCCGAGTTTTTTCGGCACAAAATTTGTGCCGAAAAACTCGAACTTGGCACAAATTTTGTGCAGAAAAACTCAGCTTATACTCGAGTATATACAGTACATATGGAAACATTTACATGATTATTAACTTGGTTTTCTAATGTTCCTTGATATCCCTAAGCTCCTCCTTAGATTCCAATAACAGAGAATCTGGAGTGCAGTGGGTAGAGGGAGCTGGGATGAGGGGAGTTCATGACTGAAAGGAAATGACAGCACGAAGGACAGAGCTTGGAGATGATCCCTAGAGAGCAGACGGGAGGAAAAACACGACTACCTGCGCTCTGAGTTTATTACCTTAAGGCTTTCCACTCTAGAGATCAAACTTCCCATAATAGCTTAGTGCTGACTACGTATGGAGACTAGAAATTATTTTTGAAATATAAATTATCTTATTTATGTTCTATTTAATGGGCTGTATTTGTGTGCTTATTATTTTCTTCTTAAACATTTAACATAACAGCACTTAGAACTCTCTCAGAATACCTTTTATTTGCCAGTAATGTCAGTTAACAGCCATATTATTGTTCCCTGCAAATGAAAGTTTATAATTTTATTTTAAAATGTGAATCCCTTATTTGCCTTGAGGGTTTTCAGGACCTTTCTGTCTTAAAAAGAAAAATAATTTTTAAAATAGGATTCTATTTTGTGGTGGAAACCAGCTAGTCTTTAGAGTCAGAAGAGTCAGCTTTAGTTTCTGACCCCGTTCAGCAGGCATGAGATTAGGCAGTGTTTAACTTATGTGGGCCTCCATTTTCTTTATCCGCCCTTAATATTGCTATTGAAAGTTACACAAAACGTAGTGTTTATGCAGACATTCTAGATTATAGAGTGACATCAAAATATTCGATCCTTCTTGGAACATACACTAACATTCTCCCGTAAGGTCTGTGCAGAGAATTGATGTAAATGATACCATCCCATTGCTTTCTTAGCACTTCATTTTTCAGCTCTTCATTTTTTTTTTTCATTAGATCTTCATTTTCTTGTAATATATTTTGTCTCTAGAGCTGCCCTTTGAGGTGGTGAGATCCTTTCAGACTAGCAGTACTCGAAGGGTGGGGGTGGGGGGGCAGGCAGAATGGAGATCTATGTAAAGTTCCTGGGGAACTTTTCCAACGTGGATGGAGCTGTTGAGATTTACTCCTGTAATGAGCTGCTGTGGCTGCCTGGGGCAGTCCCACCTTGGGAGTAGCACAGTTGAGAGTATGTTTAGAGCCATGAACTCAGTGTAGGGCTCCTCTGTTAGAAGTCCTTAGGGCAGCCATGTAAACACAAAGGAGGTAAAGTCTCTATCTGTCTTTAAGGCTGCATAATATTCCATGGTATACATGTATACATTTTTTTTTCAAAGGAGGCGTAGTGCTCATCATCACCAACAAACTCTAAGATGGCCCACATAAAGCCCACTTTGGCTGAGTCCTCTTGAGTGTGAGTTGGACCCATTAAAGAATGGCAACAGTGATGGAATACTTGGGGACTGCACGCATGTGATTACACGACATAAGACTGTAATACCCTGCTTGCTAGGCCACTCTCTCTCCCTTGATGGCTTTGAGAAAGCCAGAAGGGAAGGAATTCAAGGTGGCCTAAAACCAGCAGCAAGAAGCTTAGAGGCTCTCAGTCTAATAGCTTGCAAGGAGCTGAATGCTCCAATATCTATATGCTGGGAGTGGGCCTCAGATGAAACCACAGCCCCTGCTCGTACCTCAAGTACAGCCTGTCAGACACTGAAACAGAGGACCCAGCTAAGCTATGCCAGACACCTGATCCACAAAAACTGTGAGATAACAAATGGGTATTGTTTAAAGCTGTGAAGGTGGCGGTAATGTTATCATGCAGCAACAGAAAACTAAGACAGTGATGAATGAACACACACACGTTTGCTTGGACAGACATAAGCTCTCTCTGGGAGGATGTGCATGCCTCCACGCCCTCTGCCTGCCCAAACCTCGCCATCTTTTCCCTCCTGCCAAGAGACAGACAACAGGGGTCACTTTCTGGGAAGAGGACCTGGAAGTTGGGGTTGGGAGAGAAACATATTTCTATTCGAATTTTTACTTCAGGTAAATACTACTTTAAAAAAAAACAAAACGCTTTACAAAAGAAAAATGAAATGAAAGCTGTGTTCGTGATGGATTCTGGCAGAAAGCGAGTGACCTGAGTTTTTGGCCTGTCACTCCTCTCCCTGCAGTTTCTTCCCAGCTCCCACATGCCCATTGTGGATTGGAAGAGTGTTTGTGGAAATGGTTTGGTGCGAATCGAGCCAAGGGGAGGTTTTTCACAGAAAAGAAGCAAAGCCCAGTAGATGGCTAGAGATGCTGGGGGGGAGCTGGGAGCTTTCCCATTACAGTAGAGCTAAGGGTAGGTGTGTGTTGGGGGTAAGTCAAGGAAGGAAGAAAACATTCTCACTCCCTTTTATCTTTCTAAAGATAAGTAAGAAGCAGCAGATAGATGTGTGTTAGCAAAAGAATCTTACATCATGGAAGGGTGTTGGGAATTGGGAAATGTTTTACTAGGAAACAAAAGAGAAATCGGAGCTTCCAAGGAACTACTTGTGGTGGATTTTTTTTTAATAAGAAAGTCAGATGTTCAGGAGACCATCTCTGAGAGAAATAACCCGGGGAAGAAAAACAGCTCAGGCTCTGGAATTCAAATCCCAGTTCTACAATTTCCAGCTGTGTGACCCCAGGGCAAGTCACTTCACCTCTTTAAGCCTCTGTTTCCTCATCTCCAAAACAGAGAGACCAAACACACCTTCCTCCCTGCAGGGCTTTCCCAACAACCAGTGACCATATGTGTTGTGCCTGGCACAGAGCAGGCATACAAGAAATGACAACCCTTACTGTCATGAGCATGGTGGTATTCATGGCTCTAAACAAACTTATGGCCTCACTTTCTGCTTTTACACTGAGCATTTTTCCACATCCCCACAATTTTCAAATATTCCATGAATTTTCAACCTCCAAACCTTTTCTCATGCAGTCCCCTCTACCTAGCCTACTTTTACCTTCCTTTCCTGTCTAGAAAACTCCTATGGATCCTTCAATGCCCAGGCCAAAACTCCCCATCCATTATGGAGCCTTGCCTAGAAATCATGCAGAAGAATGGGTATCCGTCCTCAAAATTCTTTTTCTTTCTTTTTTTGTTTTTTGTTTTGAGACAGAGTCTCACTGTCACCCTTGGTAGAGTACTGTTGTGTCATAGCTCACAGTAACCTCAAACTCCTGAGCTCAAGTGATCCTCTTGCCTCAGTTTCCCAAGCAGCTGGGACTATAGGTACCCACCACAGTGCCTGGCTATATTTAGAGACGGGTCTCACTGTTGCTCAGGCTGGTCTTGAACTTGTGAGCTCAAGCAATCCACCTGCCTCGGCCTCCCAGAGTGTTAGGATTATGGGCTTGAGCCACTGCGCCCGGCCCACCATCCTCAAAATTCTACAAATTCCCCATTTCTCTCTCTTCTTAGAATTTATCTGACTCAGCCTGAGCCACAGCTGGTGTCTAAGTACAGTAACAGACATGGCTAAACACACCCCCCCCCCAGCATCTATGACCCCGGGTTTGGGTACTCCCTGCTCAGGACAGGTAAACCTATCCCCAGCTCCAGGGTTAATCCTCAGTAGTCTAACCTGATCAAGGCAATCCCATCCCCTGGCCTGGGATCGGTTAGGAGCATGTGACTAGCTCTCATCAATGACTGAATTCTTTTCTTTTCTTTTTTGAGAAAAGAGTCTCACTTGGTCACCCTTGGAAGTGTGTAGTGGCGTCTTAGCTCAGGCTTAGCTCAGGCTTAGTCAGGCTGGTCTGGAACCAGCAAGCTCAGGCAATCCACCTGCCTCGGCCTCCCAAGTGCTGGGATTACAGGCATGAGACACCGCACCCAGCCCAGTGACTGAATTCTTTAGGCTCAGCTCTGTCCTTGGGAAGGGAGAGAGAAGGTGTGTGTCTCAGTAGCTCCTATTCCTACCAACAAAAGCGGGACTTCACCCTTCTACCTCAGACCTGGTATCTTGAGGCCCAGGGCAGCCCTGACCAACTACACGCCCACTAAGCCATAGTCCAGACACAACAACCAATTTAATCCCATGGCTAGTCCAGGTGGAAAACCCAGCGGGCATTTAAACTGGCCCAGTTTGTTTCCCTTCCCCTAGAGTTTCCTTTTTTTTTTTTTAACTTTTAATTTTTTAAAAAAAATTCGTAAATGGTGGGGGATGCTGGCCCTGGGTGTGGCCTGTCCCTTCCCTCCAGAGATTCCTTGCGGGAGCCACTCTTCCTACCTTATTCTCAGGTAGTGGTCTGGGTGGGGCTGACATCCATACCTGCCGCTCCAGAGGTGGCTCATCTCTGGTCAACCAGAGCACTCCTCTGATACTCTCTTGCTCCCCCTCCCTCCATCCCCCAGCCAATGATTGGCTTGATGACTAGTATGTGATCCAGGCCAGGCCAAACTGAGCATCACCCCAGGGCTTTTATTGGAACTATGAGAAAAAAAAATCCCTTTTCCTACTGTGTCTTTGGGATGTATGACTTTTCAGATATTTGCTCCTATATGAGGGAAGAGCCTGCCTAAAAATGAAGCCAACACAGAATAATGCAGGGGCAAGAGTGGATAGATTCCTGAAACCTAGATCCAGCTATGCCTGATCTAGGCAGCTTTAGAAATAAGAAAATTGGCTTGGTGTCTGTGGCTCAAACGGCTATGGCGCCAGCCACATACACCTGAGCTGGCGGGTTCGAATCCAGCCTGAGCCCACCAAACAACAATGACGGCTGCAACCAAAAAATAGCTGGGCGTTGTGGTGGGCGCCTGTCGTCCCAGCTACTTGGGAGGTGGAGGCAGGAGAATCACTTGAGCCCAGGAGTTAGAGGTTGCTGTGAGCTATAATGCTGTGCTACTCTACCTAGGGTGACAGCTTGAGACTCTGTCTCAAAAAAAAAAAAAAAAAAAAAAATAAAATCAAAAACACTTTTTTGCCTCTCGTTGTGGCCCACAGTGCTCCCCGCCCCCCCGTTGCCCTGCCTCTCACCTGGG
>CAUYPK010083670.1:0-10788 GCA_963574355.1 Loris lydekkerianus | reverse complement strand
ACTTAGCAATTGTGAATTAGGCTGCAATAAACATTCTGGTTCATTTTTACATTGATTGAGGTGGAACATATTCTTCTTAGTAAAGTATCTCAAGAATAGAAGAAAAAGCCCTACTATGAAACTAATTTTTGGCTTTCATATTAAAGCTATAAGCCAGTTATAACCTATGATTGTAGTTAAAGGGGAGAGGGAGAGGGTGGGGAGGGAGGGGGAAGGATGATAGATGGTATTACACCTGCGGTGCATCGTACAAGGGTACATGTGAAACTTAGTAAATGCAGAACATAATTGTCTTAACACAATAAGAAAATGCCAGGAAGGCTATGTTAACCAGTGTGATGAAAATGTGTCAAACTGTTTATAAAACCAATGTATGGTGCCTCATGATCGCATTAATGTACACAACTATGATTCAATATTAATTAAAAAGAAAAAGATGAGTGTCATTTGTCCAACAAGATTTATCATGAGCCTACAGTGTGTTGATCACTGTGCTAGCTACTGGACAGATGATAGCCAATGACAGTGATGGTCACTTCCTAGATCACTAAGGGACAGGGCTTTGTCTTGGTCACTACTAAACCAAGAACCTTAGATCAGAGCCTGCCCTGTGGCAGACATGCAATAGTATTAAATATGCAGGTAATGTTTACTGCACACCTTATTTGTGCTTTAAATATGTGTTCTCACTAATCGTCCCCATAAGATGATACAGTTAGCAATAGTACTATCCTTATTTTATGGATGAGGACACTGAGCCTGAGTGGGATTAATTAGGTTGCCTGAGGTCACTAGAGGTGGAATCAATACCCAAGTCTCTCTGACATCAAGTCTAACATAAGAACTTTGCTTCCAATCATGAAGCTATACTCTACAAAGATGATATTCCAGCAATCTGGGCATTCACACCTACTACCAGGAGTAAATGGATAAGCAAGTAGCCAAAATAAAAGTGATGTAATTAGAGGGAGACTTTTCTGTTGTGTCACTTGTCTGCCTAGCAAATTCTGGAAAGACTTCATGTAGAGTTAAAATGTGATTTGGTTCATGAAAATGATCTGAAGAGAAGCTTCTGCTGATCCTCAGAGATACACAGTGTGGGTAAGACACAGGACCGTGTCGTCACGGGTTATTTGGGACCATTTGTTACTGTATAGTACTTCCCTTATTCTGACTGCTACACTGTGATAAGAAGGCTTCTTTCAAAGTATAATAAAGGGTATTTATATATATATAAATATATTTTGATTTTTGAGGTAAAAAATATATATAATATATATGTATAAAAAAGTGTACATGCAGGGAAGGGTGCAGCTCAGTGAATTTTCATAGACTTGATATACACACAGAACAAAAGACATAATTTTACCTGTATCTAAATAGCTCCTCTTGTGTCCCTGTATTATCTTCCTAGGGCCTCTAAAAAAAATTACCAAAACTGGGTGGCTTAAAACAACGGACTTGTTTCTTCCACAGATATGGAGCCAGAAGTCTGGAATCAAGGCATTACCAGCATTGGTTCCTCAGGAGTCTCTGAGGGAGAATCCACCCCGTGCCTCCCTCCTGGCTTCTCGGGGGTCTCTGAGGGAGAATCCGCCCCGTCCTCCCTCCTGGCTTCTCAGGGGTCTCTGAGGGAGAATCCGCCCCGTGCCTCCCTCCTGGTTCCTTGGGGGGCTCTGAGGGAGAATCCGCCCCGTGCCTCCCTCCTGGCTTCTCGGGGGTCTCTGAGGGAGAATCCGCCCCGTCCTCCCTCCTGGCTTCTCGGGGGTCTCTGAGGGAGAATCTGCCCCGTGCCTCCCTCCTGGTTCCTTGGGGGGCTCTGAGGGAGAATCCGCCCCGTACCTCCCTCCTGGCTTCTCTGGGGGCTCTCAGGCATCCTTGGCGCTGCTCAGCCCCTCGATTCATCACTAGTCTCCACCCCCACCTTTCCAAGGTCTTCCTGCCTGGCTCAAATCGCCCTTCCTTTTCTCTTGTAAGGGCATCAGTCACTAGATGTAGGACCCACCTTAAATTCCAAGTAATCTCATCTTTAGATCCTCAACTATATCTCTAAGAGCCCTATTTCCAAACAAGCTCACATTCACGAGTATCTACAGACTTGGGCATATCTTTTGAGGGCATAAAATTAACCTTCTCCTAATTAGCATCCTACTCACGGTAATGCCACCCTGTTTCACCTGTTTTCTGTTTTATAAAATGGAATTGTTCTTAAACAAAGGAGCAGCATGATCTGACTTGGACATTTAAGAGGTGACTGGCTGCGGGGCTGCAGTGGCAGAGAGGCTCAGCTTGGGCGCACAGTTCACAGAGGGCAGGAGCAGGACGCATCCCACAAGAAAGCTCTGGTCAGAGTGTGGAAGGCTTTCTAACTCTCAGCCAAGAAGTTTGGGCTCCTTTTGTTAGGGGACAAAAAGATGTTTTTAAAAGTAAGAGAATGATGTTATTAGACTTATTCCTTAGGAAGACTGATGGGAGCCAGGTAGAGCTCCCATCAGAACGACACCCAAGTGAGATTGAGCATTTGGTCCTGGAGCATGCTGAGGGGTGCAGAGAGGGACAGGGAGATCTGGTGAGTGGAGCACCCGGCACCCCCAGTGTGGCACATGGGTGGCAACAAGGTTAAAACCTCTTTAGGACACTTAATCCAGGGCTGTGAAATCAAGAGGGACTTCACCCTGCTATTCTCATGGCAGCACTCTGGGTGTGGTGTGGCTGGGTTAGCACCTGTCAGTCTTGGCCACACTGACCAAAGAGTCTCCTGCTGGGGCCGTGAGGAGCTCTGTGTCACCCCTGTGAGCATCTGTCTGCACTGCATGTCCCTGGTGGCACCTGGAAGTGTGCCATTACCTACCTTCTCTGGGTAGACCTAGATACCCAGAGAAGAGAAAAGGGAATCTGGCTACATTCAACAAATATTTATGAAGAATCCAATATGAAACACAAGGTCTCAGTAAGTGTAAATTTGATCACGAAAGCATGTCCAGAGAAGGAAGGGGTTCTGAAGAAGAAAGCCTTCATCTGATGAGGGGTGTCAAGAAGACGATGGTGGAGATGAGCTCAACTAGGTTTGGATGGATATGTAGGAGTTCTCAGATGAGGAAAGGGCTGGGCAGTTGAGGCTGGAGCATGGCCTTGAACAACGGGCAGGAGGAAGAAGGTCATTCCCACAGAGGAACAGGAAGCCAAGGGATGAAGCACGGTAGCTGGAGAGTGTTGCGCTTTTACAGTGCTCACACACTGTGCTAATCTTTCAATCTGCGTTCACTTAGGGGGTCTTTCCACAACTCATCAAAGCCACAACTTTTACACTTATTAGTTTCATTTTATAGATGAAAGACCAGAGGCCAAACTACTCAACCCACAGACACAGAGCTCTGGGGGGCAGGGAGGGGGCAGAGCAGGGATGGGATTCTTGGGCTCAGGCCTCTGGTCAGCCTGGACTCTGCTCGCCCTGAGAAGACAGGAGGACCTGGGCTGGGAACTGATGCAGGCAGACTTCAGCTTGCTCGCTGTGGAGTCCTGGCAGGAAGCTCTTCATCTTTAGCCAAGAAGGCTGGCCACAGATCGTTTTCCAGAACTCTTCCAGTCCATGCTCAGAGAAATAGAAATGGCACTTGAAGACTTTAAAAAATGCTGGTGACATTTACCGATGTTGATACATCAGAATAAAATATCCCCTCCTGACCTGCTCACTTAATCCCTCCTCTTTATCTCAGTTTTGTCTTTGCTCCGTTTCCCCCCCTTTGAAGATGCATCAGGTCTCAAGTTCAGCTTAATTCAGCTGCTAGATGTATTATTCATTTCTACACTTTAATGATGTGATAAGGTTTCTGGATATAGGAAAAGGTTCATTAAACTGTCATTTGAATATAGATCACACCTAAATCCTAAGGAAGACAAAGTCTGCCAGCCGGGGGTGCCTGTGCCCTCCCAGCACAGCTCTCTGCAAACCAGGAACGCAGAAAGAAGCATTTCAAAGACAACACCCCCGTAATCCATGTATTCTTGATCTGTTCTGTAATTAGTGATGGCTCACAAACAGAGTGAGGAATTCAGAGAGACAAGGAATGGACACAGGCCAAATGAAGAAGGAATCCAGGATGTCAGACACGCTGAGGTGTGTGCTTTGTCCCTGTCTGTGATCGCTGGTTTGATCAGGCAGGCTCTGCGTGAGACAGGGGCGTATGGAGGGGTTTTAATTCGACTCGCATGGTTTAGAGCACAACATCCTCGCTGCCTGCAGAAATTGATTTGAAAATACAACATCTTGCCTGCAGATTTCCTTCTCTATTTGCCTTGAAGTTGACAAGATGCTAGAAATGCAGGAGCACAGGGAAGAGATTCGGTGCCAGACGCTGAAGAAACTGGCACCATGCCCATCTATTTCTCCATCTCTCAATTCATGGAAGATTGGAAAATAGTAAGAGCTCACCTCTACTAAACGCTTGCCATGTTCTAGGCCCTGGTCTTCATGCGCAACACATGTTTTCTCATGAACTTCTTGCCACAACGCTGTGAGACGGTCAGCTTTGCCCTTAGATGCAAACAGCAGAGGCCTCTCCTCACCCTCTGCTCAGTGTGGCCTCCTGGCCCTGCTCCAGCTGTGTCCAAGGAGCTGCTCCATGGGGCCCAGGGGACACAACCACCGGGCACCCTGACGTCCCCAAGCCCCGCCAGGTTCTGAGCAGGCCTCCTCCCTGGGCCCATCCTGATGGCAGGCTGTGTCCATAAGACCTCTAGACTGGGGGATGGTGGCCTGTGAGGCTTGTGGACAGAGTTTCATGTGGGCTGGGTTGTCAGCAAAGCCGCTTTCACATGTGTTGTGATGCGAAATGGAGCCAGGGATGGAAAGAGAAGGGTGGGAGAGGGAGGCATCAGCAAAGCCCCCGTTCCCCACATTTCAGAGGAGCCCCAAGAATTCCAGGTCATTTTAAAAGCGTATTTGTCAAGAGTGGAGGATAAAACGTGTTGTATTTAATGATTTGTTGCCTTGATCTCTATTCTTGAATGTTTTGACATGTGGCATAAGGTTGCCATTTGTGTTCTTGCTCTAGGCCCCAAGGGTGAGAGGGTAGGTTGGATGTAGGGATATTAATATCTGTTTCTCAAATGGAAAGTTTAGTTATTGGTAAGTGCTGAAGTCAGAATTTGAATTCAGACAGTCTGTTCCAGGGTATGCTCTCTCAATCACTGCGTGGTAATTCCTCCTACGGGGACCCCCGAGGGAGGTGCCCATTCACGTCAGCTGCTATCAGCAAGGGAGTGAAGCCAGCTGCTGAGGGTGGGTAGCCTCCCTCTCCCATCACGGTCTTAGAAGTGGACAGGTCCTGGGGCCTCTGATAGGATGAGCAGAGTGTGTGTGTGGAGGCAGGTGGGGGAAACCCAGAGATACTGGAAACAGATAACCCATCTTAAACACCTTATCAGTAATGTCTCCACAAATGTTTAATTTGAGTTTAATCATGAGGAAACAGGTGGAAAAAATCAGGCAGGCTGAAATGGAGGGTGTGACAGATGGGACCCTCGGGTGCCGCGCCCCCTCCCCCGTGAGAACCCCCGAGAGTGGGCAGGGCCTGTGATGGAGAGGGCAGTCTGTCCCTTGAGCATGTTATACACAGAACAAAAGTGAAAGGATTTTCCTAATAAATTCTCTAATCCAGTGATTTTCAACTGGTGTACCATGAGGGGATCTTAGGTGTGCCGCGAACATTTCTGAAGATCATTAATTAAATTATTTTTGAAAGAAGTTCAAAGCACAGTGAGTATATTCTTTTCTCTTACACTTTTTTTTTTTTTTTTTTTTTGTTGATAAACATAATTCAAGTGTGCCTTGGAAGTTTAACTGTAGGTTCAAGTGTGCCGTGAGATAAAAAAGGCTGAAAGTGACTGCTACCAGTTGGAAGGGAGATTCTCCAGGCAGAAATGACTCTGTCCATGGGAGAATCTTAAATAAGGGCTGAGCCCTGTCCCTGGGACAAAGCAGCCGTGGACATCCTCCGTTCAGCCTGGAAGGAGCAAGCTGTGGTGCCGTGGAGGGGGCAGAGTATAAGGGGACAGTGGTGGCTTTTAGAAGCTGGGAGCCACAGCCCTACAAGGGCAAGGAACCGAATTCTTCTGCCAACCCTTGTGCTCGGACGAGCATCCCGAGTCTCAGATGAGCCTTGATCTCAGCCCCTGAAGCCCTGAGCAGAGCACCAGCTGACTGAGGCCACCTCTGACCAGGGCACCTGCAAGAGATAAGACATCTGTGTTATTTAACTAGCTAAATTTAAGTAATTTGTTTCACAGCAACAGAAAACTAACACAAGAGTCATTCTACAAGACAGCTGGCTGGAACGCTTTAGAAAAGCATAACCATAGTAAACAGCACACATAAATGCATGGGAAGATTTTAGTTTAAGACAGCTTAGAAAGCAGACAGCTGACAGCACAGAGTGCAGGAGCATGACCCTCTGGGCCGCGGTGTTCTACAAATGTCTCCTGAGACTGGGGTTTGGCAACAGAGATCTCTGCATTTAGAGCAGAGGGTAGATACCATGGCTTCGGATCTGCACAGTGTCCCAGGAAAATAATCACACTGTCCTTTGGCTCTAGAGAAGTGTCCTGTATCTCTGGGTAGTGGCCAGAGACCAGGACTTAAAGGATGGGGTGGTTGACAGGAACAGTGTTAATGGGCCATGCCTGGCCTCCTCTGCCATAGTTCTGAAGGTTCACCCGTGAGGGCGTGAGCTGCACTGACAAACTTAGACTATTAGAACAACATACTTGGACAACGACAATATTTTTGCAGGGAGGAATTTGTGCTCAGGACCTAGCTTGTCATTTCTACACACACCCCTCCTCACCTGGCTACCTAGTCTTCTCAAAGGAAGGAAGATTAAATTGGTATGAAGACATGAGTGACCTCAAAGCAGAGCTCGGCATTTACAAAAGCCTGCTTGGTGAGTCCAGTACTTAACCCACATGAACGTATATCCAATGGCAGAATTTCAATCTTTGTGATGCCTTGGAATTGGAAACCAGTTTTCAGATCCCTAGAGAGTTCTGGGTATGTTGTGTGCACACCTTCCCCCTCCTCTCACACACTTTGAAAATGCCAGGAAAGCTGCGGGGCTTCGATGCATTAATTGAGACAAGAAGTGATTTATGGGTGGAAGAGCAGTACATCCACTCATTCATTCAACATATAGGTGTTTATGTTCACAAAGTGAGGGCATATGGCAAGTTGGCATTTTCTAGGCAGCACAGAGCATGCACAGAAGTCTAAAAGACTTGCTTTCGAGGGAGTCCCAAGACGTGCACGCAGGCAGGACAGGACCATGCTGTCTGCCACCTGCCTGAGGTGAACCCAGCCCCATGCCACTCGCCTCCTCTAGTATTAGCCCGTTCACAGGGCCACTCAAGGTACATTGTGTCAGTTCCATTTTATATGTTTTTAAGTCCTAGAAAGTTTATGTAACTCCTCCCAAATTCACATAGACAGAAATAAGATTTGCTAGCTCCCCAATATAGCATTCCACATTAACCTTGAATAAGGTGGTATCTGATTAAGCAAGTTGAGAGAGAGAGAGGGAGAAGTGAGCTATAAAGTGTTAAGGAAATTCAGAGTTTGATATCTGTGCTCATAGTCCGGGAGAGTTTCATAAAGAAAGTGACATTGAACTGTATTTATATAGCAAAAGTAGAATGTGACGGAGGGCCAGCCAGGTAGCTGTGAAAGGCTTAGCAAGGGCCCAGTGATGGGTATAAGGTAATGGGGATCAGTGAGCCATCCAAGTGGAACACAGCAGCACGGATTCACCTAGAAGAGCAATTAGAGTCACAATGAAAAAGGAAGTGGCAACCAGGAGAATCTCAGGTGGGAGGTTCAGGAGGCCATGTGGCCAGGCTCAGAGCCAGTGTCCCAATCCAGGCAACAGCTGGCAGGTGCCTAGATGGAGGCGGGAAGGAGGAAGGACAACAGGAGAGAGTCCTCCCCACAAGCTGCCGCGCCATGATGGTGGTGGAGGCAGAGGCAGGGCTCAGGAATGTTAGGGATGAAGACGGAGAAGATGGTGATGATGATATTGGTGACAGTCAGCAAGTTGCTATCACCAACCATGCCTGTTGGGACTATTGCTGTGGGTGGACTCATAACAACAACTTGACAGACATTGTTAACAGTTGCATTTTACGGGTGGAAAACACGTTCTGAGAGGTTAAGTAGTTTGTCCAAGATCCCACAGCTTGCAGGTGTCAGGCCTGGAGTGCTGAGCCAGAGCCAGAGCTGAGAATGTGGAGAGCTTCTCCTGGCTGTGAGATTCCACATGTGTGGGGGGCTTCCCAATGTAGGGGGGGGCTCCTGGGTTTCCTTCAGGACCTGAAGCCCTGCAGCCCACTGGAGGGGTCAGGCAGCAAGTGCTGAGCCCCTAATAGATGGGAAGGCTTTGGAAAGTGTCTCTATGTTTCCCTAATACAGTGCTTCTCAGCCTTCCTAATGCCACAACCCTTTAATACAGTTCCTGTGGGTCACGACTCACAGGTTGAGAACTGCTGCCCTAAAACGAGCACCAGCTCCTCACGCTGCTTTGGAACCTTTCTCTTTAACCATTTTCCCCTTCAGATTTAACTCTGGTGCCTTGTGCACTGAGGATTACCTAAAGGCCAAGTTTGACATCTTTAATCCAGCCATTTCTGAGTTATCTGAGAATAGAAAAGGTGCAGGGATAAATACTAAAAGAGTTAACTCTGGGAGTGCCAGAGGGAGTGGAGATGGGCAGGTTCCTTCCCTGAGGACGCTGTAGGCCTCAGACCTGCGGGAAACTCTCCTAAGCTGGGCTCTCCTTGTTTGGGTTGCTTTTAAAACTTCCAGCAGATCAACTACACAGCCACGGAAACTACTGGGAAGATACTGTCTTCCAAGAAGAGCTTAGCTGGAGGAACAGGACCCAGAAGAAGGCATTGACTTGTGAGAATCTAAGCTGTCAAGGAAAATCAGCAAGGGTTCTTTTTGCAGGAGCCTGTGGTGAGGGCAGCAGAGATTGGACCAGGAAGAGATGCAAGATAGTGTATGTGAGTCACCCAGACCCGAAGGACTTTGCCCATCGACTCAGCTACTATCATTGAGCATTGGGATGCACCCACCTTGTGCTCCGTGCTGCTGGTGAATCAGTGTTGAACAGACAGATCTCATCTTCTGCCTGCACACGATTCACATTTTAGACTATTTATATAAAATTAAGCCACATTTTCTTGTTAATTATATTATGCATAGTGGTAGAAAATAGGGAGTCACAGCAGAAATATAATCTTCCCCTGGATTAAAAGACAATATGAGATTCTCACACAGTACTCATCAGACAAAGGCAGTGGGTTATCACAATCACACACACACCACCCCCAGACCACAGAAAACCCTTATCCCACACATGTTAATTTGTTTAGACTTAGCTGAGAGAAAATCCTTGCAGTCTCCAGAGTTTCGAAAAAGAGAAAATATGGAGCAATCCCCTCCTCACTGGAGATCTTACCGTTGGCATGAAAAGACTCTCACGTGTGAGAAAACCAGAGAAAAATTCAAAACAGTTTAACCCAGTCCACCTCTATCAAATCTAAATACAGATTCTGCCTCCTTGAGGGAAAAGGCTGCTGCGAAGATCTTGGCGTTTGTTACGGGTTGCAGATGGGCACAGACGGACGCTGCCAGCTACAAATGAGGCTTATCTGCCCTGTCAATTAGGGCTCATCAGGAGCGTGTTCTACTTCCTGAAAGTCATAGAAGTATATTTCTTTACAGTAACACACTTTCGCCTTTTCTGTTTAAATTCACTAACTTGCCTGAGTTCGCTCAATGGACCAGAAGCCTCACACGTCCAAGGTACAACAGTGGTTCCTGGGGGTCAGGGAGTGAACAAGACAGGCCTCATGGCACCTGCCTGCCCTCAGGGAGCTTTGAAAGGTCTATGAAAAGCAGGAAAGGACAGAGCTATCTATGGAAGGGATTTAGATGGTACACTCAGAAAGACTCAAATGAATGAGCATCAGCAGCATTTCAGCCTAAGAGAGGACAGGTCTGATAGAGTCATTACTTGGAAAGCATTGGAGCACCTCACTGCTGCGGGTCTGGAGCCTGGACAGGGACCTTACTGCTGCGGGTCTGGAGTCTGAGATGGACACCTCACTGCTGTGGGTCTGGAGCCTGGACAGGGTCCTCACTGCTGCGGGTCTGGAGCCTGGGATGGATACCTCACTGCTGCGGGTCTGGAGCCTGGACAGGTACCTCACTGCTGCAGGTCTGGAGCCTGGACAGGGACCTCACTGCTGCGGGTCTGGAGCCTGGGACGGAAACCTCACTGCTGTAGGTCTGGAGCCTGGGATGGAGACCTCACTGCTGTGGGTCTGGAGCCTGGACAGGGACCTCACTGCTGCGGGTATGGAGCCTGGGTCGGAGACCTCACTGCTGTGGGTCTGGAGCCTGGGCAGAAACCTCACTGCTGTGGGTCTCCTGTCTCATCACATGATGGTGATGAAAGAACATGAGGAATCAAAGGCAATTGGTTCTTTCTTTTTATACTTGAGTAAATGAATTGAAATGCCCTTTTTAACAGAAGAGTAGAAGAAAAGTAAAGGGAGGATGGGTTTACCAATTACTGTTCTGGAGGATGAGGTGCTTCGTGTGTGATAGTTTCTGTTTTCTCAGTAGAAGGTGAATTCCCTGTTCAAAATTTTTGTTGTGAAGAAAGTAAGTTTTAAAAACCATTAGCTTCTTCTCAGCTGCTGCCCCCAGGCCCTGTGTCGTATCACGGAGTG